>JANHFM010003852.1:61714-74198 GCA_032468115.1 Grayia smithii
AAATTCAAAGGGCTTTTTATTTGGGGGGGGGGGAGGAAGAGAGATCCCATCAGGGTAGGATTTCGACTCGGGTTGCAGGCAAGCGCTGGCCAAAGCGACAGTTTCAACGAGATGCGGCGAAGCTGCTAAAGCGAGAGCTTTTCACTCTCTCTCTGGTTTTCAAAGGAAAATGAAAGGGCAGTTGCTTTGGCGCAGCGGCAGAGGAGCGGCGACACCACATACCAGATTCTCGGCGCACGTGTGTCTGTATATTATAAACAGCACTTTTGATGCGATGGAAATACCCGAGCCGAGACTTTGAGTATAAGCAAATAGGCACTTTCTTTGGGTTTTTTTTTCGTAGTTCCCTGATTCGAGAGATGCCGATAACATACAGGCCCACAGGAGATTCGCTTCAGGGCTGCTTCTCGTTTCTCCTCCGAGCCTAATTGTTAGGCCTAGGAAACATTCCCAGATTTCACGAAAACAAAATCGAACAAAAAAACCGGAAGGAAATATAATTAACACGCTACCACTTAACCTTATTTATTTACTCTTCGATCGTAGTTAGTCGCTGCCCGGGCGCTAAACTCCACAGGGCTTTCTCTTTAAAGCACTTTATGATCCGAGGATGAGTTTTGTGAACACACTCCTTTTCCTTAGAAATCATGGAAAGACGCAGCATTTACAATTTTTCCTCCCCTCTCCTTCTAAGGTTTAATTTCCCATTTCCTCCTGGCAAAACCCGGGATGTTTCTATCAAACTCTATTTGATTTTCATCATTGCATTCTGAAGAACGTCCCAAACTCTAGTTGAGAAGCAAGCCTGAGATACGTTGAGATAAACCATCCCATTTAAACGATCGCTCGGGTCAGTTCACATTTCCCCTCTCTCCCTGCTTCCTTTTGCATTTCAAACAACGATCTCCTTCGTCCTGCCCACCCCCACCCCCACCCCCGCTTTGTGTCCAAGCAAACGGGGAGAAAACGACACTGGGCTTCTCTTAAAATCTCCATCCCAAAGAAAGATCCGTGCAAGGCTGCAGCATCTCTCTAAATCTGAGAGGTTTGATCTGGCTCTGTAGGTTCACAGCATGCTGGAGCCAATTTGGGGCATTTCCTTTTTGCGGTTTTACAGATTAAGTGATACAACAGTGCTCAAGATTAAGATAAATCAGGCAAATATTTATGTATTTATTTTGCAATCTAGATGAAGTGTATCTGTTGCCTCTCTAGGCTAGATCACCTCACATGCACAATGACAAAAATCGAGAAAATTCTAGGATTGTCGGGAATCTTCTGTTTTCCTATGTTTCCTATACTTCTTAATCCCAGGAGCTTTTTCTCAGGCAGAAGGTCCAATGAAAGCAGCAGGCATTGTTTTTAGGTAAATGTAGATGTGTGAGAATGAATGAGTAGGGAAAGAAAGAAAAAGGAAGGAAGGAAAGAAGAAAGAAAGAAAGAAAAAAGAAAGAAAGAAAAAAGAAAGAAAGAAAAAATAATTCATATGGCTTCAGGCTAGGTTGTATAATTTGGAAACAGAGTTCAAACACACAAAAATTAAAAGCTCAAACTTTGGAAATCCTCAGATTAATGTATTAAAAAGCTTTATGATGTATTTTAGCACAAGGACAAGCTTTGACATTGTACATAATTGTTCTACTAAAGGACAGGAAAAAAACTTGACTATATACTCATAGTATCTTTATACTTTATATGAAGTATATATACAGCTTTGTACTCCTAATATCAAGTAACCAATGGTACCCAACCTGTCCTAATTTCTTGAACCTGCACCTTGACCTCTTTAGGATAAGTATCCATTTTTAACTTTTCTTCCTCTGGGAAAAAATGTGTGGTAAAACTGACAAAGGAGCTTGGGACTGAGCACCTCCCACCATATCCATCTGAGAAATATGAACATGATGGATTCTTGAAGCAGAAAAGTTAAGATCCCCAAGGGAAGTGGGTGTTGGCCCAAAGGTTAAGGTTAGGAAGAACTTGGTGGGAAAGCAGCTTATGCGTTTTTAATTATTTCAGTCAATGGGATAAAATATGTGTATTTTTTTTACAGATAAGAACTCAGAATAGATCATTAAAAAAAAGCCTTAGCTGCCTTTTGAATAAGCAGGACTATGTTTCCTCCTGGAAGACCAATCAGTGATCTCCTGGCACTACCCTGTCACTGCCCTGCTGAAAGGGAACTGTGCTTCAGCACATATTGAGGACAGCTAATATCCATATGATGAACCAGCACAGCAAGCCATCCTAGAATCTATTTCATCTTCTGGAGGGAATCAGTTGGGGCCTAGTAACTACACAAATGCACTTTCAGTCAAAGACTTGAGGAAACCAACTAAATTAGAATCTGATCTAGAAAAGAGTTCCTCATTCCAACCTGGTTGCTTGACAAGCCAATTTAGAGGCTGGCCTGAAATGCCCCTTTGTCTTACTTCTTGCAGGACATTTGACTGGACAGGTCTTTGCTTTACTTTGCTCTTAATCCTGATCAAAATGAAACTGTTTCCCTGCATCTTAAACTCCTTGGTTAGGATGGAAGGAATTTCCTTACAAAGGGAAACAGCAATCCGGATTTTTATATGTGATTTCTACTGGAAATTGCAGGTTTGGGGGAATTAGATACTATATGTTTTTTTGCAACATTTCGTCTGGATTATACCTGGCCCATGTGGAAAGTATAGTATAATGTTAAACAATGTTGAAATAATCAGTATTTGTATGCAGTTGGCTGTTTTTCTTCTCTAATTACTTATTTATTTCCTTAATTGCTGGGATTTATATGCCTGACCAATCTGGGGGGTGGGGTGGGATTCCAAGCAATTTACATTTTCTTCTTATAGCAAAAGGGATAGTATTCAAAAAGAGTGTCATAAAATTATAAACTCAGGTTAGAAATACTACAGTAATAAAAGTTAGTATAAAATAAAATGGGGAGGGGGAACATCACAATAGAATTCATCAGTCTCTACTTCGATGGTTCTATAATTCATGCCATTTTATTGGGATTGTTCTATTATCTCAATGTAGCCAAAGAACAAATGGAATGTTGTTGCATCCTTAAGGTTGCTTCATGATTTATCACTCAAACATCCACTGAATTATATATCTGCTAAAATGAATCAAAAAGTTAAGACAATCCCAAGGTAATACCATACTCTTTCCTGTATTTATCCATGTCCAATATAATGTATCTATGTACATTGGGAAAAGACATTACTTTTCTGCAATGCTGTACATTCACCTTACTCCTGGTTCTCTCTCCCCTCCCATTTTCAGGAGCAATTAAATGACGAACTTGCTCATTGTGAAAGAATTGCTTGTGAAAGTGCAATTTTTACAGCCAATGTCCAGCGAAGACAAGAAAGACAGTGATTTCTGGTGGCCCTGGGTGAAAACCAGGCTGCTCTCATGCCTTTAAAAATCAGCATCGCTGCTGACTTTCCAGTTTGGCTGATAGTTTTGAGGGGACTTCCTAGACAAGGGATTGGATACCGAGCGTGGCTTGACTGAAGAGATGTCTCTGTGTTTGTGTGTTTATGTGTGTGGCGGTGGCGGTGGCGGTGGCGGGGGAGGGTGCAGGCTAGATTCCTCCTGCTCCCTGGCCCTCAAATCGGTTGCTTTCGAAAGATGCATAAAGCCGAAAAAATTATATGGTTCAAGAAAGTGCGACTAGAAAATCTAAGGCGGCGCGTGTGTGCGTGTGTGTGGTTCAGAGAGTTGAAGTACTCTGCTGTTGTTTTGGCTACTCATCCTCCTCAGGCACATTTCCTGCACAGAAACAGTTGAATAAAAGGAAGATAAGGGCTGCTGTTTAGACTGTGGGAGGCGGTTGGCTCCCAGGCGATTCCCAGTCTTTACCCAGTTCCACCTATCTGTACGCCTACGGATGCAATCGGAATATCTAACCATTGTGAAATTTCAGTGGCGGATCAATACCCTGGGAGACTGGTTCTGTTGTGGAAAAAGGCTAGGAGTAAACAGATGAATACAGTTGCCGGCTCCAAGCTCCTGGTTATCGAGAGATGTTTTTAAAGCTTTCCTAGTGGCTTCCTAGTTAATTGATGTCCTCCTGTTATCACTCGATTGTATTTTTATAAAACCCATCTCAAGGAAAAGCCATCAGAAAGCTTTTCGAATCTTTTACAGATTGCAATTCCAAAGATCACCAAATATCATTCGGAATAGATTGAATGATGTATCTTGGAATGGGCGATTTATGTATCTGTGTCAATGGGAGTGAATAGCGATTTTATAGCAAGGTTTCAGGAGGAAGGAAACGAGGTAACAATTTGGGGAGGGCGATGAAGAGTTGCAGACCCAGTTCTTTTCTATGTTCCTTCTGAACAGCCAGGCTAAGCAGGATGATGCAGCAATCGTCATTCCAATAAAGAGAAGGATGGAAATAAGGATCACCAAAGAAAGAATGATTGGGGGGGTGGGGTTTTGACATAAACTCCGTGCTTGGGACTCGCAAACAAACCCAGGATTTTCAAATGAAATCGCGATCGTTAGTCTTGTTCGTGCTGATCATCTGGGGAAAAAAATCACTTTACTGCGAATAGCACGGACATACACTGAATTATATTCAACTCCCTTAACTTTTCCTCGAAAAGAACCCAGAGGCCACCGTTGCCGAGTTTTTCCAAGTGAAAAGAGCATTTTCCTAGAAAAAGTAAATTACTGCATTAAAATACTGAAATTACCATTTTAAAATTAAGCTATGCTTAAAATGTAGCACTTTTTCTTGATAGAACAATCCATCACTCACAGAACCTTTCATGGACTCTCAGAAGCATGGGAAATGCTATTAATTTTGCTCTCCACCACCAACCATTTTAATGGTTTCTCTATTGCCTATTTCTTTTTCTTCCACTAATGTCACTAAACAGGAACACCCAGATATAACAATTTTAGGTATTTATTTCAAATGCTAAATAATACTTTTGATTCGTCCACTTTGTATTTAAATCCTTGGGCAATTGTTGGGGGGGGGGGCTGAGGAAACAAGATGGCCTCTTCCCCCAAATCATCAAAATTAGTTAGAAAGTACCTTTAACCTTGGCGAATGTGTTCATCTGTGTTTTTTTTCTTTTAAAATGGACTCAGTTAAAAAGAAAGAGATGAACCTGTAAAAAAAAATCGCAGTTGATTACATGCCCTGTGACAGACATAATTATTAATTAAGCATCTTCACAACCAAAATGAACGGTGTATGTGTGTGGAGAGTTCTGCTCTCCGAAGGTGGATCTCTATGCCTCTGTAAAACTCCAAAGATATTTTATTGGAGCTGAATCGTCTCAGTTTCGGTGGGATCGTGTCGGAATAGGTTGGAAATCTATCTAGTTTACATCAAAAATGTTCCCTTCCAGATCTAAAGACTTCCGACAGAAGTTCTGGGCTTGGAAGAAGATTCAGGCTGCCTTGGAGGCAAACCCAAAGTGCTTACTTTCGAGAAGACCTGACTAAGATCGTGCATAGGACCTTCCCCTCCCCCCCCCTTGGGCTGCCTTGTTGTCATCAGATCTTGGAAAAAGCTGAGCAACCGATGGATGGGTGGGTGAGTGGGTGGATGGGGCGTGGATGTGGAAAGAGGGAAGCCCTTGCTGAGGGAAACCCAGTATTTTGTAATGATCAGTGTCCATACTAGGAAGGGGGGGGGCAGCGGAGATCCCAACTTGACTTTTTCTTCCCAGATCTCGGGAATATTTCGAATCTTCCCGCGGGAGGTGGAAGGGGCTGCTGGCAGGCCCCACTCCACCCAGATCCAGGCCTCTGTTTCTAGAGGGTGAAGAAGTGGCCGGCTTTGTGCTTAGAAAGGCAGATGCTGGAGGGACCACCATACGTGCTGGGACTTGCCCCCCCATCTCCACCCCTAAGGAAGGGGACTCATTGCGGGCTTTCTTTTCTTCTGCTAGTTTTCTCCTACAGGGCTCGCCCTTTGTTCTGGCTGGGGCCAAACAGCTGCTTCTGAGCCCAGCGGACTGGGCAGCTCCCGCTGAGTGCTGCAGGGGTGGGGAGCACTGTAGTAGCTTGGATCCTCAGGAAGGCCAATGGAGAGTATCCCTGAGAAGGGAGGTCTGACTTGGAGGGACTTCTTTTTCCTAATCCGAGAATACCTTATCAATTAGGAGAGGGGACTCCATCAAACTGTGGTGTGTGTGTGTTGGCAAGTGGGGGTTCAGTTGTCCTGGGCTACTATGATAAATTGCACTGATGTCTCATTCAAGATTAGAATAATCATCAGAATTTAAATGCTTATTTTTTTTAGTTTTCATATATCAGTGGACCAAAAAATACAGTATAAAGTGGGAAATTACACCCACAAAGACTGCAGAGAGAAAAGGGGGGTAGTAATTAAAGGAACACTTGGCCCCAGACCCAAATACCTCAAAAAGGCCTGGGGACTGTCATCTAGTCCCTGTCTTCTCACCTCCCCCCCCCCAAATCCCTCCCTTTGCTGTATGTTTTCAGTGGGTTTTTTTGTCTTGCATTGAGGAAATATCAGTTGGGATGGTCAGGATCCAGCTCCAGGGAATTATCTGAAATCATTTAATATGTTGTAGTCAGGAATGGGGTGACCCTAATTTGACCCCCTCCCATTTAATTATGAAACTTCTAGGCCAGGGCTTTTCAATCTTTAAGATGAATGGACATGCAGAAATTTCCTAACCATCTTGTTTAGCCTGAACAGCCTCCAGAATCTTCTCGGTTTAAACTGAGTTGTGAAAATAAAATAGAAATATTCATCTGGAGCTCCTTGGAGAAATCTGAGAAACAGAGAGAAAAATAAATGATTTCCACTCATCCATAAAGCAATGCATGTAGTCCTCAACTTATAACCACAATTGAGGCCAAAAGGTATGTTGCTAATTGAGAAATTTTTTAAGTGAGTTTTGCTCCATTCATGACTTCTCTTGCCATATTTGTTAAGTGAATCATTGCAGTTCTTAAATTAATAACACAGTTGTTAAGTGAATCTGGTTTCCCATTGATTTTGCTTGTCAAAAGGTTAAAAAGTGGGGGATCACATGACCCCAGGACACTGCAATCGTCATAAATGTGAGTCAGTTGTCAAGCATCCAAATGTAAATCATGTGATCATGGGAATGCTGCAATGGTCATAAGTGTGAGAAATGGTGATAAGTCACTTTTTTCAGTACCATTGTAACTTTGAATGGTCATTAAATGAACAGTTGTAAATCAAGGACTACTTGTAGAAGAAATAGGGTGAGGGGAGCCATGAGTGGAGACCTTATCTGTTTTTCATCCCATGCTTGGGTCCTAGTCTCTTGAACATCCCTTTCTCCTAAATCAGCTGCACTCTGCAAGAATTTCATATTTGCCCTCTTGTAAATATTTCCTGTGTGATAGTATGCAAAGGACAATAAATTACAAACCAAAGAAATTAAAAGCAAGAAATAGGAAAAGGAAATACAGCTTTTACTAATGTACAATAGCACTATTCACAGTATCTCTCCACACTTTTCTATTTTGGCAAACCACATCAGTTTTCATAATATCATGCCCTGCTTCATATATTACCTTTTCATTTCAAGTATTTAATTGTTGTTTCTGAACATTTATTGTCAGAAGTTTTCATCTCAGGATCAGGCTATAAATAAGTGCCATATACTGAAACACAACAAATAAACATAGAAAACCAGCTATGCACGGCAAAAGTTGTCCAGGACACTTGTTACCAGCATATATGGGGAACCTTGTTGCCTTTGAGCACTTTAGCCCTACACCATCATGCTCTGAAAATATTCAATTTCTTTCTAGGCTTCATAGAATGTCTCTTCCTTCTGCCTATGAGTATAGATGCAGCCTTAACTTCACATGAGATGTCCTGTTTAAAATAATAGGTACTTCCCCATCCTTAAGTAGACACCACTCCTGCTGTAGCTTCAAAGTGTGTAAAGTATGTCACTCATTATCTTGAAGGAGAGATCATGTGACCTGCTGGGTGTGTGTGGCTGGAGGTATGTCTTTGGAGTGTTAGGAGACAAGGACACCCCCTCCTATCCTTCTGGTCCCTAGCCAGCCTTCCTGCAACCATTTTTCTCCAAGCCTTTGCCCTTTCCATTAACACTTTCTTTCCCAAGTTCTTTCCACATCTGTCAACTTCCCACGCAATCCTGCCCCATTTGGATGTCATCTTCTCTCTATTTTTAGCAAGCTAGAAGAAAAGAGAGAGATCTGAGGAAGAGGAAAGTGTGTTAAGCCTTTCTGCATTAATAATATTTAAAAATCTAGTTTCAATGGCCCTGCTTTTGCTTATTGCACTGTCCATTACAACATTAATAAGGGATGCTGGTAAACTGGGGATATGTTGATTATTTGCCAGTTTATGGATTCTTTTTTCACTTGTCAATTAAGTAGGATAGGCAGACAACCTGCAGCTATTTCATAGATCTTGCTTTATGTCCAATCTGCTCCTTTCTCCATGGGTCTGCATCTTTTATTTTCCTATTTCATTAAAAAAAAAAAGGAGACAAACCATGTCAGGGAAGCCAGACAGAATTCTACAACCAGACCTTCCCCATTCCAGCTGCAGTGTTCGATTGATGGATGTTTTCCCCCTTAGCTGATGATGTGTTGAAAGGGAAGGGCAAGTCAAACATCTTACCTGCACAGATGTACTGTAACTGGCCAGTTCACAATCCGAACAAGGCCATCGGGCAGTTCTTCCAAACTGGTATAGAATATAGGAATCAACAAATGTTATCCTGACATTACTTTATGCCACCTCAAAGATGGCTAGAGAATATCAACTCTGTAGAAGGGAAATACCCGAAACTATTTGCAAGGCAACCCTACAAATGTTGACTCATAAATTACTCCCATTGAGTTCAGTGGAGATTACTCCCACATATGAGCATTTCTAAGCATTGCCCAAATGTCTTAACTCAGAATCCATTTTATAGGTCCTCACTTGTATTTTCTAGCAGTCTGGATTTCCATTAGTGCCAAATGAAATCCCCCATCCAGAGCTAAATTGCTAGGCATCTGGGAAGAACATTTTTAGAATGAATTGCAGAGATGGAAGGGTTAAGCATTCTTTCCCCCACAGGCTGCAATTCTTAGACAATCTCCCCATGTGGCAATCAAGATTAGGGAAAAAAAGCTTCCACGTGTGCTAACACAAAACATTTCTCTAAATTTAATTGCCATATGGGAGGGTGAGAGGGGGTGCTTCCATGAGAGGTTAATTAGGAGGGAAGTATTAACCCTATTTTCTATGCATGCTGTGGCACCCCAAATCCTCCCCACATAGCAATTAGGTTAGGAAGAAAAACTTCCATTGATTTAATGTGTTGCATAAGTCTCTTGAGATGGGAAGAACTTTGTTCATGCTCGAAGGCGCTGTGTCTTTCTGTTTGTGAAAACTGCTTCCAGTCAAAAAGTGAAGGCAGTTATCAGAAGTGGCTTCAGGAAATGTTGATGTGCATTGTATTAAAACTCTAATTTACTCAGGAAATAAGGCATTTGCCTATCCAGGCAAAAAGAAGCAATGGGATCTTTGAAAATAAGATAAAAAAAAACTCTTTCAATTCAATAATTCTTTCAAGAATGCCTGTACATCCACATGCAGCAAACACAAATCAACAACCAATTTTCTCAGATCCAAAGAAGGAAACAATGTCACACCAGATGCTGCCTCTCTATTGACGTATTAAAACAGTTGTATTAAAGGGGTTACATCATATAAATATAGATAGCAACTACCACAACAGTAGTAGGCCAGCTGGTAGAAAAACAGAAAGAAAATCAAGAGAAGATCTGGGCAAACAAATAGGTTTGTAATTTATGGTGGAAACTGTTCCTAGTAAGAACTCACTTAATCTCCATGTGGAGGTTGTTTGATATAGATGTCTGTATGAAATTAAAAACAGGCGAGACATTCTGTTGTACCTTAAATACCAATTAACACATTTAATGTTGCATACGATTTCTATAGCAAGCCCTTACTTTAAGTACTCACCTAAGTGTTGAATATTATCTTCTTAGCTGTACATAATAGAACACAAAGAACATATGTTGCAAAGGTTAAGCAAAGAGGAACTGTTTTTCATCTACAGTTTTTATATAATCTTGCAACATTAATGTAAAGCAGGCCAGTTTTATTCTGGTATAAAATTATACAGAAACTAGTCTATATTTGGCATCAGAAGATTCTACTGGAATTACAGTACCTTACTTTAAAATAAGCTTTGGACATTAAAAACCAAAGGTGGTGTTTCAATAACAGTTGGTCCAAACTAGCATCTATCCATCCAGGCATAGTTTATGCAAATTTGTCCCTGGGACAAGTCCCTAATTTCCTCCCCAAAGCATCTAGCAGATTCTATTCCCATGTAGAATTCCAGCTGTAGGTTATTGTCTGTCTGTCTGCCATCCATCCATCTATCTAAAATGGCTGGGAATTGTGAGAGTTGAAGTCCACACATTTTAAAATGACCATCTTTGAGAAACACTGCCTAAATTTTCTGATTCACTATATGGAACTTGATCTGCTCCAACATTTCTCCCCTACCTGTCTCCTATCCACTGGGTGTTATTTGCACAGGGCTGAATATATCACTCTAACCCAGGGAATTGCAACCTCATGACCTTCATATGGACCGTAAGTCCCACAAGCCTCAGTAAGTATAACCAAGGGTCAGTAGTATTGGGAGTTGTAGAGCAAAGCATCTGGTGATACTATGGTGCTTCCTGTTCTCAACTTTCAGAAGATTTGGGTGGGTGGAGAATGAAGCTCTATGCAACTGAGCTAAAGGGAGCAGAAATTGATTGCAGTCTACCAGTTAACTAATGGGAGTCATTCTACAACTATTTAGATAATTTGTCTAAAAAGTACCAGAAGTATTACCATCCTGACACTTTATTTCTGATTAGGTGGCTATAGAAATTGTTCAGTTTTCTCTTCTGGACAAGAAGGACATAGTCCATGGATAGACCAAGGAGCTATCTTGGCAAGCTGTAATGTTCACTGGGACAGTGTCAGAAGTTCTGCAGCTCTCCCAGGCTTGTAACCTTGGGCAAGAATCCCTGTCCTCATTTCCATGAGGGTGGGCTTCTCTCTGTGTGTCTTTTTCCTTTGAAGATTCTCTTGGCTCATATTTACTTATTCAGAAATGTTCTGTGGTTTAGTTGTTCACATCAACCTTGAAGATGGGCCATATCTACCTCTCATTTCCCCCCAAGTATAGTCCAAGTTCTTGAAACAACTTGCGTAAATCAAACAAAAGTGACGTTTTACATCTGGGGAGATTTTTCTGTTTTGACTAATTCTAAACTTACTGTTTGTGCTTCTGTGATGTTTTCTCTTTTTTTAAAAAGAAATTTGTCTGAAAAATAAAATATTAGGATGTTTATCAGAGATGTTTTCATCTGCAGGGCAGTTTGTTACAAGATCATGACAGACTCTTATCATTTCTTAAAAATAAACACCCACGTATACAATCCCAACTTAAAAACAACAGCCATATTCGCTCTACTCTAAGAAAAAAAAAAACCCTTGGTGGGACAGTTGGTGAAAACAAAGCAAGGGCCTTCAATTCACTATTAGCACTATTTAAAACCAAAAGTTTTGTGCATATCCTCCAAAGTCCTGTTGTAACTTCTAGAAAAAAAGGTCTTCAAACTTGGCAGCTTTAAGACTTGTGGATTTCATCCCCCAGAATTCTCCAGCCAGCTGGAGAATTCTGAGACTTGAAGTTCACAAGTTTTAAAGCTGCCAGGTTTGGGAACCCCTGTTCTAGAATGTGCGCAGAGTATTATGGCCAATTTTTTAGTATAGTCATGTTGAATCCTCAATCTATTCATGGAGGTTTCAGTATAAGAGGAAAAGCAGCAGATTTGGACAGAGAAACAATTGGGAGGCCAACAGTAACCAAATATTCCTACAATTACTCACTGGGCAAGTTTTCCCAATCCTTTATTACTATTCCATTTTCAGACACATTTAATATCTGGAAGAGCAGGAGATATACACTTTAATCTGCCCTGACTGTAGGAATACTACAAAGAAAATAACTCTTTAAAAAGATAACTAATCTAGATTATATACATTTAATTAGCACAATTTTAGCATAAACAAGCTAATTAAATGCATTTAATGCAATCTATTCAAAAGTGAAGCACAGTGAAGATAATCAGACTTAAATGATTTTCCTTTTATTTAATACAAAAATTAACAGAAAAAAGTTAACCAATACATAAAGTTATAAAGAAAAAATAAATAAAGTATATAACTTAAATGTAAACAAGACCGTGAAAGGATTTTTTTTTCTGCTGTGTGAATATGCAGAACAGTACATTTTTAAATCAGCAAGTAACCAATAAGAAACAATCAAATTAATAAGAAGACAAATTTTCTTGTTTAAAAGTTTAGTCTTGAATGTAATTATTTCTCCTTCTCCTTCTCCTTCTCCTTCTCCTTCTCCTTCTCCTTCTCCTTCTCCTTCTCCTTCTCCTTCTC
>JANHFM010003852.1:88047-101507 GCA_032468115.1 Grayia smithii
AGAGTATGCACCAAGACAAATTCCTTGTGTGTCCAATCACACTTGGCCAATAAAGAATTCTATCTATCTATCTATTAGATTGAGAAGACTACTGTAGAGGACAAACAATCTGACATTTTTGTGCATTTCTTCTACTCCTTTACTTATTTCCTTAATTCCCCAGAAATCAAAGTAAATACAGTAATTCTGAGATAATGTTCACCTAGAACATATAAACATACCTCCATTATATTTCCACTTATCTTCAGATCTCATAAATCTTTCACCTAAACACTTTCTATTGTACTTATCTCACATTTGAAATGGAATGTAAATTGTATTAGTAAATAAATAAATTTTGAATGTTAGATGTTAGGCAGTTGCAAAGATCTTCATAGACCTCCTAAACCTAACCTTTTCTTGCTCTAAAATGCTATCATTATCCTAACATAGCTCTTAAAAACAGCTCCCTGCTGCTGACATGCACTGTCCATTTTTAACACAATGAAATCTGTTGAGCTATCTTTGAGCACTTATGGAGAAATTATATGCTCTTATGGCTTATTCTACACAGGTTTTATATTCTTCAGAGACCATTCTTGCCCTGTGAAACATCTTTCCAAATCATAATCATTTTGGATGAGTATCTAACTACATTAATTCTTAAAGTAATGCTGCTGTAAAATTGTTCTGGCTTTTAGCTATAACATTCATAGTGAAGTTGTTGTTTTGTCTCTCAAAATAAATAGTGCAGAGAAGTGGATTGAGTATTTTGATTTTCAGAAAAGTGTTTATTAGATTTGACTTACTTGGAGCAGACTCAATAGAACTTTTGAGAAGATATTATAGTACCATTTCCTATTTTGCCCTTCCCCTATCCTTCTCCAGCCCCTTTGTGTAGGATGTTAATACCAATATTTCTTACATCAGTGTGATATTTAATGTTAAGGTAAAATCAACTGGTCAGCTATAACTATTGGGAAAACTTTTCAGTTTCAAGAATCTAACCCAGGGGTGTCAAACTCATGTTGTCACAGCATCATCACGTGATGTATTGCGACTTTTCCCCCTTTGCTAAACTGGGCATGGGCGTGGCCAGTGCATGACACATCGGGCCCATGGGCCATGAGTTGGACAGTTTTCATCTAACACATTCAGTTTGCCTTCAGCTTCAAGTCTTCATTATAGAAGATTTGGATCTGCAAACAAACAGATCTTAATTCTTGTGTGTTGTCTTCCAGAGATATTCTGGAAAGGAACTCTGGTAGCCACACCTCAATTCCACTTGGGTTTCCTAAAATATTAGAAGATTTCTGAATTTTGCACAAGAGAAAGAAATTGAGATACACGTATATAATACATCCAGCAATATCTGGAGCTAACCATGGGTAAAAATTGCTCTCGGATTTTGAATTGAATATCACAGCTGAATGTGATTTCTTGATTAGCAGACCTTTGTCTGCTTTTCAAAAGTCTTCCTTTTTGAGGGGTCAATGCTCTCTGAGCTTGGGGTAATTGTTTTTTTTGCAGAGGTTTCATTATCCAAATTAGGTAACATCAGAGAGTGGGGTTTGCTCACTCAAATAAGTGATAGCTTGTTTGGTCATTGCTTGATTTGGGTATTGTTTACTTCTTGATTGTTGTTCTGATGTTAATCTTGTTACTAATTTATGTTCATCTGGGTACTGATTGCTGGTGAGGAAATGTTTCAGTTTTTTTGTTTTCTTTTTGGCTTATTGATTGCCTCTTTTGTGTAGTATGTAGATGTTGTTTAGGTCTATGTACCACTGATGGCTGATTTGTTTGAGTGACAATCTTCCAGGAATTCTCTAGTGCTTTTTTGGACTTGGCTTGATCAAGGATTATCACAATTTCCCAGCTGAAACTACGGTTAAGTCTGTCCATGTATTATGAAATTAAAAAGCTGTCATCATGTCTTCTGAGTGCTTCTGAATGTTCATGATGCATTCTGCTAGTCTCCTGCCTGTTTCTCCTATGTAGTGGCAGTTTTTATACTGTATGTTGTGCTATGCCATATGATTGTAACAGTCTATTGGTGGTTTTCTAAGATGTTTTCTAATTTTTGGCAGCATTATTCTTTTTATAGCTTGTGTCGGTTGTGCTATATTGGGTTGAGCAGTCAGGCATTTTTGATGAATCAACCAGACCAACCAAGTCCTCCACTACCAAAGTAATAACCCAGCCTCCCAAAGATGGTATAGAATTTCCTGCTTAAGCAGGGTGTTGGACTAGAAGACCTCCAAGGTTTCTTCCAACTTTCAACCTTGTCCTTGATTCAAGGATTGTCTAGATATGTTCAATCTCAGGCAATAATCCAGGTATTATTATTTTAAACTAACTGAACAATACAAGTGTGCTTCAAGGACATTTCCATAAGAGCTAAAAAGGATGTCAGTAAGAACATCTCTTTTGACTTATTACAGATTACTTTGAATTATTCCACCTTTATTATTTGTATGAATACCTCAAGGCAGTGAACACACCTAATATTCCTTCCTCCTCCTATTTTCACCACCACAACAATGCTGTGAAGTGGGTTGGGCTGAGAGAGAGGGACCAACGTCACCCAGCTAGCTTAAGGCACTACTTTCTGATTTCTACCTTCTGACTTAACTACTAGACCAAACTGGTTCTCTTAATGGTGCCCTAAGTTATTTAAACATCATTGGATTCCAAGACAAAAACCATAACCTAACAGTACCCTAAATTGAAAACTGCTAAAGGGGAATATAACCCTATCCAAAAGCCATATCTGATAAACATTTGGTACTGTTAGTGATGGGGTAGAAGCAACTTTCCTTCTATAAAGCATAGTGCAAATCCCTTTTGATCTAGTAGCTAAGGCAATCGGCTAGAAAAGGATAGATTGATGAGTTCTAGTTGTTTTTTAGATATAAAACCAGCTGGGTGATTTTGGGCCACCATTCTACCTCAGTTCAGCTCATGTCACAGAGTTACTATTGTGGGTAAAATAGGAGGAGGAAGGAGTTTTAAGTATTAAGTGATCATATTTGCACTTGAAGTTATTTATAAATATTAAGAGTGGAATTAAAAAAGAATCTAAAAATATACAACCATTTTAGATACCCTTTTTCCTAATGATTTTGTATAAACAGAATAAATGTGTATGTGTTCCATCTTCAGGAACATCATCCCTCCTGAGATGAGGTTAACCCCAACACTTACGGCCTTCCATATAGTTCTCAAACTGTTTTTTTTCTTCTTAGCATGCCTGGGAATCCCCTGTATGTATTTAAACATTTTTCCACTTAAAGGTTTTGTTTTTCTATATTTATTGTTTTAAGGATTTACAAAATATTTTAATAAATGGTTTTATTATACACTTTCCAAATTTGATAAATAATAAATAGAAAATCACTCCAGGTATTCCAGTTTCATCTGTTGCCCAAGATAATTGATGATTTTTATCTTTTTTTAAAAAGAAAGTTCATTTAGCACAGTAACTTATCATGTCTACTTGCTGAAAAAAAGAATTGGGGGAGCCACTATACAAATTGTATTTCCTGATTGTTGAATAAAAGAAAAATCCTTTCATGTAAATCTGTTCTAATAGGTAATACAATAAGTAGCATTATATTTATCATAGTTGTATTTATCAAATCTCTCAATTGCCAATCATATTAAACCCAATTGTGTATCTATAGTTAGTTTGTGGGATGGGATGGAAGACAACTATAGCAGAGTGATAATGTAGTTTTCAATGTAGTTTGATCATGGCTAATGTGGGTGACTACAACCTGGTAGTTCACTTTAAGTCATTCTTTTGTGGTGCTCCATTGCTCAGCCTTTCAAAGAGTTCAGGTGTTTCATTGCAGCTGCCTTTTCAAACAGATTAGATTAATGCAAACTTCAAAACTAGTCCTGTCCTCCTTCACAAAACACTTCAAACATAGCAAGTTGTGTCCTCTTTCAGATGATGGAAACTAATCCAGTTAATCCACCCCTCCCTCTGAATTTGAATGCAAGACATTGGGACATGCCCAATTACACAGCCATAGTCAAAATAAATGGCTTATTCCAAGTACTTCACTCAAGACAACCAAGCTTCATTACTTCCTCCCTTCAAAATTCTCAGAGAAAATTACAGAAAAGAGGAATGACACATCTATTGATGACTGTCAGAATACTATCAACAGCCACCCATTAAAAGATTTTTGGACAAATCCTGTTTAGACTTCTGCTTGTTTTTAACAGCAGTACTGAAATTTGGATGTTAGTTGGTCAGATAATAACTTGGACCTCTGTGTTTTTCCTGAAATGTTCTTATTATGATGTTGACTGAAGTAATTTAATTTCTCTGCTGTTTCTCAAGCTTAAATGGAAAAGCACAGAAATACCGTTAAGAGAGAAATCCACCCAATCCGTTACCCACAAAGTGAAATTACACATTACAAATTTTCATTGTTATTATTTATTTAATATTGTCTGGACTTATTTTAATGAGGAATGTATTGATTTATATTGCTCTGAAGGAGAGGATTATAATTCTTAACATTGAGATTTCAGTTTTCCTTTAATACTGACCTAGATGTAGGTCTCAATTGTAAAATATCTTTATGACAACAGCAGATTATGTGGTCTTGAGATAAAGATCCTGAGGAATGTTTCCCAATTTTAAAACAGCCCCTCTTTGAAGGAGATGGGTGGTTTAGAAATATGAAATATAAATATATAATTTCCCACTTCTTATTCCCTTAAACCAGTTTTGCTGTTTATGATTTATGAACTTTGTAACCATGCTATGACCAAAATGACAACCTCGGCATTTGGAATCGGGCAATGCAGCGGTTCGGTTGTACTGTTCTAATGTGTTAGGAACGTTGGTGTTCGTGCAGAATTTGTCATTAGAGGCTGTTCAAGGGTCGTTGCTTCCACTTTGCGGAAGAACTGCTGCAGTCGTGGGCAATGGTTGGACCCAGCTCGTTGGTACTTTGGAGGGGCGCATTGGTGTTCTGGTGGGGCTTGTAGATGTTTTCCAGTGCCGTGGTTCCCCCTGAGCCTTCCAACAGCGAAGCTGATCAATATGTCTGTGCCACATCCTCCCATCCTATAAGTGCACTATGTATGAGTAAGGGCCCTTAATGGCAGCTTGGAACCTAACTAATAATGCCTCCAAGGCTGGCCTAACTAATACATCCCCCGTCAGGCCAAAACCAAGCCAACCCCTGGCGTGGACCATGGACTGCCAAAGGTCATTTGAGAAACTGAAATGCCTGTTTGCCGAAGAGCCCGTTCTCCAACACCCAGATCCGAACAAGCCATTCGTAGTGCAAACAGATGCAAGTGATGTCACAGTCATCGCAGTCCTCCTGCAAAGGAACACCCAAGGCGAACTGCAGCCCTGTGCGTATGTATCCAAAAAACTGACAGACACAGAACGCAGATGGGCGGTATGGGAGAAAGAAGCTTTCATGGTCAGATGGGCCCTTTTGATGTGGAGACATTTCCTAGAAGGGGTAAAGCAACCGTTTGAGGTATGGACTGATCACAATAACCTCGAGGCACTGAAAGCCCCTAGGAAACTCTCCCCCAAACAACTTCGCTGGGTCCAATACTTCAAATGGTTCAATTTCACCCTAAGTTACATCCCGGGAGGGACAAATCAACTGGCAGACCCCCTATCTTGCAAGCCGCAATTTGACAGCCGGCGGGAAGAGATAGTACATGCCATGATCCTGGACATCCAACCAGCATGCCAAGCACGCATGACAGCGCGGACTCGCCGACACTCCTGGCCCCTAAAGGACCAACTGGCCGAGGAACTAAAAGCGGCATTCCCCGCTGAAGACTGGTTCAAAGAACACCAGGCGGACCTAACCATCAGAGATGGACTAGTCTGGAAGGGGAGTAAAAAATACATTCCCAACCGCATGTGAATTCCGGTGTTGAAGCGAAGTCATGACTCATTAGCTACTGAATTTGCATACCAGTCTTGGAGTGTTTCTGGTACTCCCCTTATTTCACAGGCACTTGCAACGCTACCGAAGGTCTTCCTTCTACAAACCCAACCCCCAATGACACCAACCAAGATTCCCAATTTGCAAACCAGCTGCAGTATGCCCACCAACCCCCACTGCACAAATGAAGTGTTACCGCTGTGGCCAACTAGGACACCGGGCATCCGCATGCCTAGCTCCAGCTCCAGCATCCCAACCACGTCCACCGAGTACAACCCACAGGAAGAGAGGGATCAAAACCTCAACCGAGACCAGCCGATTCACTGCAGCTCAATGGAAGAATACAAAGGGCCTCCAACCACTGGAAACCCTGATGCTGTGGACACCACCGACTATGATCCAATGGTGAGCGCATCAATCCCTCCTTTTGCCATTACCATAAAACTCACAGTCCCACAAATGGGAAAGCAGGGCGAATTCAAAACTATAATAGACACAGGCTGCACCAGATGCCTAATGGGGCCCCATATTGTAGAACAGTTGGGAATCCCCACTAAAACCCTAGAACACCCCATAAGGTTCACGCAGGTAGATGGCTCACTCATTGGGGGGAGAGGCTCTGCATGTACATCCCAACTCTTCACCCAGGTAGCCTCCGATATCCGGTATCCCTTCCATAGGACTAAGTACTGCAAGCGGCCTCTATATAGCCTGGAGTCTAGGATCTTCTCAACTTTGTAGTGGGTCTTCCCTTGCATTATCAAGGGGGGACGCAGTATCGTTGGCCTAAGTCTCAGCCTCGAGTCTGAGTCACAATATAAAGTCCTCGGGATTTCTCCCCACCATCTCAATCTCTCCTCCCTCTTTCTCCGGTCACGAGCCCCAATCACGTCTCTTCCATCGTTGCACCCTCCTCCTCCAGATGTCGAGAGGATGAGACCTTCCTCTCATTACATAACCTTATTATGGCTATCATCTCCTCGTCTAGCCCCCCCTCCCTCCTTTTCCCACAGAATAGAATTGGCAGCTTGGAACCTAACTAATAACCCGTGCTTACTGGAAACCTAACACTTAATCACAGTAACCGTCCCTGGTATAACCATTTAGGCTGGGCCCCATAATTGAGAGCAAAAACCAACTCTCCCACTTGTAACGCCCTGCTAGGGCAGTACGTCTATGGCATAATCAGGGTGAATGCGATCTAACACGGACCTCAGGCATTTGCCCATCAATAGTTCAGCAGGGCTATGCAGGGTAGAATGGCAAGGTGTGATGTGCTGAATAAGCAGATACCTAGCAACTTTTTCATGCCAGTCTCCTTGCCCGAACCTTGAAAGCACCTCTTTGGTGGACCACATGGGCTGCTCAGCAAGGCCGTTGGCCTGAAAGGAGCAATTAAGGCCTGTCTAATGCCCAGCTCCGCTAAGAATGCTTGGAAGTTCGCTGACGTGAACTGGGGGCCATTGTCCGATACTATCACGTCAGGCACCTCGTGCGTTGAAAACAACTTCCTCAACTCTCTGATGACCATCTGGGCCGAGGTGGATGACATTAGCACCACCTCCACCCATTTGGAGAACGCATCCACCATGACTAAGAAGGTCTGGCCCTGGAAGGGGCCAGCGAAATCAATGTGTAATCGTGACCATGGTGATTGCGGGGCCTCCCATTCTCGGACAGGAACTTTGGGGTCTTCGGCCGTGACATCTGGCATGGATGACAACTCTGCACCCACTTTTCCACCATCTTATCAAACTTGGGCCACCACACATACCCACGGCCCAGAGCCTTCGTGCGGCACATACCTGGGTGTCTAGTATGCAACGTATCTAACAGGATGTTTTGCAACTTTTGGGGAATAACCACATGGTTACCCCACAATATGCAACCCTTCAGCACTGACAGCTCATGTCTGCGTGACCTAGTATGACTTAAACTCAATGGGAACTGGGTCTACAGGCCACCCACACAACAACCAATGCAAAACCTTTGCAAGGACAGGATCCATCCTTGTTGCTGCCTTGATGCTTGCAGCGGTGACTGGTATGGTCAGGGACTCAATCAACAGTACATTAGGGCCAAGGGTAGGGTCTTCTAGGGGCACTGGCAGTGGGCACTGGCTCAGGGCATCCGCATTGGACACCAGGGTGGTATTTCAGCATGTAGGAATATGAGACTAAAAACTCAAGCCATCGCGACATCCATGGGGACAAGATCTGCGGGGTGGCCCTGTTACCAGCCATGAACCCCAGGAGAGGCTTGTGGTCTGTGATGAGTGTAAAATGTCTACCATAAAGATAGTTAAGGAAATGCTTCACAGCAGCCACAGCGGCCAAAGCCTCCTTGTCCGTCTGGCTGTAATTTCTTTCAGTGGATGATAGAGTTCGGGAGTAATAGGCCAAGGGAGCCTCTAGGCTGTTAGGTGGACGAGTACGGCGCCAATTCCAAAAAGTGAAGTGTCACCACCAGAACAAGCAATAGACTATCTCTGTATTGGACAAGGATGGCTTCTGACATTAGCAGCCTTTTGACAGCAGCAAAGGCTGCTGCTTCCTTATCCCCCCAGAACCACAGTGCTCGTTTATCTAACAGTCTGTGCAATGGTTCAGCAACCGTGGCTTTATGGGGCAGGAATATTGCGTAGAAATTGAGTAGACCTAAAAATGCCTGGAGGTCTGCCTTATTTTTAGGGGTTGGAACATTTTGTATGGCCGTGACCTTGGATGGGGTTGGGTGAATGCCAGAAGCATCAACCCGATAACCCAGAAATTCTACAGAGTGGACCCCAATGTGGCATTTAAACGCCTTTAGTTTGAGGCCAGTGGTTTGGAGGCGGGTCAGCACCAGTCGCAATCACTGTTTCAATTCTCCTGCATCTGTGACTGAGATGAAGATGTCATCACAGTAAGGCATAACACCAGGTATGCCTTGAAACAGCCTTCCATCAATCCCTGGAACAACCCTGGGGCCACACTTACCCCAAACTGGAGGTGGTGGCATTTGAATGCCCGCTGTGCGTGACAATGGTCTGTGCTAGTGCGGATTCCTCAGTGACTGGCAGCTGCTGGTATGCCTGGGCCATATCCAGTTTCGCAAAAATGGAGCCTTGGCCCAGGGAATGTAGCAGCTGCTGCACAACAGGGACGGGGTAGGGGTTGGCCTGCAGTGCCCTATTGATGGTCGCTTTATAGTCCGCGCAGATGCACACGGACCCATCATGCTTGAGTGGAATAACGATAGGGGTCTCCCACGGGGTGTGGTCAACAGGTTCCAATATCCCATGGGCAATAGGTTTCTCTAATTCCCTATCAACCAATGGCTTAAGGGCTAAAGGCACCTGCCTCGGCTTAAGGCGAATAGGCGGTTGTTTGGGATCTAAAGGAAGGGAGATAGGAGTGTCTTTATAAGTGCCCAATCCCTTGGAAAAAACCTTGCTGAATTCCGCCAATATGTCTCCAAACTCTTCTGAAGACGTAGACAGGGAGTGGATACCATTAATGGTTAACCTTAGTTCTGTGAACCAATCTAGACCCAGGAGAGTAGGCAACTGGTGAGGGATACTACTAAAGACAATGGCCCTCTGAACCCCTTAAATTCCACCATCACATTGAAGGTTCCCAACACAGTAATCCCATTTCCCTGGTAGTCCCACAACCCAGTTATGCATGGCTCAAGCTGGTCCCGAGAGACGGTAGGAATTAAGTTCCTCAACGTGTGCCATGCTATAAGTGACCTCGATGCCCCAGAATCCACCTCCATTTGACAGGGGCAACCTTCCAACTTAA
This sequence comes from Grayia smithii, assembly GCA_032468115.1. Taxonomy (NCBI): domain Eukaryota; kingdom Metazoa; phylum Chordata; class Lepidosauria; order Squamata; family Grayiidae; genus Grayia; species Grayia smithii. Next base: position 97,751 of record JANHFM010003852.1, read on the forward strand.
CAGTAACAAAAATCTTTTGATTTTTAAAAACGGAGGTCTGGTGGATAGTTGGTCTCGGAACTCCCTGACCCTCCGAGATCATGTAGGCATTTCCCCTTGCTCTGGTCTGGTTGCCCTCTTGTCGTCTGGAACTTCGGAATGGGGCAGCAGGAATATTAGTCTGGCAGACCCTGGCCAGATGACCAGTCTTCCCACATTTCCGGCAAACGGCATCTTTAAATCGGCACTTTGATTGGGGGTGGGGCTTGCCACAGCCCCGGCAGGGTGGAAAGCTGGTGGAACAGTTGGGAGCAGGCTTCCTGACAGGAGTGGATTGCAGGCAGTAAACCTCGTTGTCGTCCTCTGCTTCATTGGTGGAACCCTCAGGCAGCGGGTGCACGGTCTGGGCAGCTGGCAGCTGGCTGAGGCAAGTTCCACGGCGCATCTCAGAGGTTGATTGAAGGGAAAGCTTGCATGCCAGAGCTTCCTCTATAGCGATCTGAAGGATAATATTTTTCTGCTCCAACAAACACCTCTGGATGCGGAGATCCCGGACGCCACAAATCAGCTGTTCAAGCAAGGCATCATCGAGATTGGCGAATTCACAATGAAGTGCAGCTGTCCGGAGAGTTGTGAGGTAATGATTCACTGACTCTCCTTCAGTTTGGACTAATTTGCAAAAATTAAAGTGCCTCGCTGCCCAGGAGGGCATAGGGGTATAATATCCCCTCAGTCTGTACCTCCCAAGAAAGCATAGTCACCTTGGTCGGGGCAAACAGCACCACAGACGTGGCGAACATTTCAGGCCCACATATATTCAAAAAATGTGACCGTTTCTTGGCACTGGGGAGGGTGGCATAGTCGTTTGCATCGAGTAACACTCAAAATGGTCTTCGAACGTCTCCCACATTTCAGTCGCCGGTTAAAAGGAGTGAACCACTGAGGTGGCGTGCTGCGGGCAGGTGAAGCCATGAGCGCTGTCAGGAATTAACTGAACGATAGTGCGAATGCTGTCAGAGATCAGCGGTGGTTGGTTCTGCACTCCTCGTCGCCAGTGCTTTACATTCGAAAGAATGATTGCTGAGGCGACAGCGTTTGGCTAACACAACTCTTTATTTTGATAGCTAGGGAACAGAGAGCAGCAGCAACAACAAGTGACAGCTATTTATACCAGCTATCACGGAACGACAACCAATGAGAACAAGGAACTGTCCCGCCAAGAACAGAAGCCGCGCCTCCACCAATCACTGGAGGTGGTCGTGAGTCGAGGACTCCAGGAGCCGGGTGAGCCGGGAATCCAACATGTCACTTAAAAGATAAATGTGGTTTTGGGTCCTCCCAAAGTTTCACAGCTATGCCTTAAAGGTTCTTGAATAGGCTTCTTTAAAACTATCTTCAATAATTTAAACTAATAAAAGTTTTATTTCACTAAAAATAAATAAATGAAAACAGGAGTTTCAGTCTCAAAAGAAGCAGGTTGATAATCCTGCAGTAGCTAAAGTTCACTGCTTCGTTTGAAATGAAAGTGAAATTTGCTCCATGGAACATTTAGGAGATTCAGGAAAGTATATCATGAAAACATTTCCTTATTGTTGCCTTTGATGTGATCATTAAAGGATAATTTAGGGTTTTATTTTATTTTTTAAAATCTCTCCAGCTTCTGAAGAGACATGGAAGAAAGACGTATCTCATCATTAACTAAAAAAAAAAAGGCAGGTGTCAGGATTGGATAAATAAGAAAGAAGGAAAAGCAAAACACTTATCAAAGAATGAATTTGTGATGGTATGTTTTCTTGTAACCTCTTCTCCCCATCCAGTAGTAGAAAAGGCTTAAAGTAAACCCAGAACTAGAAGTTGCAGTATAGAATATTGTAAACCAGGTTCCTCCAACCTCGTGTCCTCTAAGTATCTTGGACTTCCACACCAGAACCTTCAATCAATTTAGGAGCACAAGACTTCCAAAACCTTTGAACAGCATTTTTTGGAGAAATCGGCTATAAATATTCTGGGTTGGAATGAGTATGAGTTGCAAACAATTATTTTACCTTTGTAGCAGAGAATCATACTTGTACTTGTACAAACTCCTTCACAAAGTGACAGGCAATCCTAATTTTTTGTTTTCATTTCATTTCAAAGCAAGATGGATCCCCTTCTATGTTTCTCAGAGTCATAAGCTATCATCATGAAAAAAGTAGATATTATAGAGTAGGAAGGGTTCAAATTTCACATTCCATCCTCTTCCCTATGGCTGGGCAATCTTATTTAAGTATTCTGCCTGTAGAAACATGCAAGAGGGACACCTGAGGATACACATCAGCTCCGTATTGAGTTGCCATCCATATTTTAAGGGGGGAACTTCTGCAACAGTGGACATTAATTCCAAGTTTTTAATTTGTGTCAGCAGCCAACGTGGATAAAAGCCTATGGCTATATGTGAAGAGCTTTGAAATGAAGACTGGAGCTGCTGGCATACTTACCATGACTTTCCTCAAATGTATAGTAATATAATATAAGTTTACAAAGCCTCTTAATACCCTTGTCAAAAATGTTGACACTCTGAACTGGATTTCTGTAAAATTATTTTTAAAGCAAGACACAATAGATCTATGGTATCAGTCTGCCCCACTTTCTCTTTTCATTGATCCAGCCATTAATGTGGGCCCACATCATTTTTCAGAATGGAGAAAAACATTAGTGTGTTGCTTTTAAGCCAGCCTTGTTTACCTAAAGTAAAACGTCACGAAGAAGAGAAGTTGCTGCTAGATGAATTTGAGGAACTAAAAAAAGTAGTCAGAAATGACTTAAGGTGAGGTTAGCAAAAGGAGTGGAAAAAGAAAACATGTGAACATCAATGGAGGGAGAGAAAAAATATAAAAATCAGCAACTGGGAAAGAAAGTCTGGTACAACCTTGGAGAAGGGGAGGAAGATGTATGAATGAGATTGATAAATTCAGGAAGAGATCCATTCATTTATATAGAACACATTGCAATAGTAAACACGTGAGAGGACCAAAGTAAGGTTAACTATTAAGAGGGGCCAGAAAAAGTTAAAATATTGTATTAGCCCAAAGTTGGATAATGTCACCCAATTCGAGACTAAAGATTAATAAATTCTAGATCCAAGGGACCAAAATAACCATAGGTACTTGATTTTATCAGAATTCAGCTTCAGTTTGTTTCTCTTCATCCAAGCCATCATGGCTTCCAGACATGGAATAGCTAATGACAGTTTGATTAATTTGACATAGAGATGTAAAGTGGGTATTATTAGTAGGTTGGTAGTGCCTAACTAATGACACTGAGTGCTAAGTCCGGGTCTGAAACTTGATGAAATGGATCTAAATAATCTGTTTCTTTCAAGGTCCTTGGAAACTGCAACCCAACCACCTCCTCAAAAACATTTTTTAAGAACAGTAGATTGGGGACTGGATGAAAGTTGCCTAGATCTGTAGAATCCAGCAATGGCTCCTTGAAAAAGGGTTGTATCATTGCCTCCTTCAGGCTGACAGGACTACCCCTTTTTTCCAAAACAACTGACACTACTGCAAGGATTCAGTTAATGCAGGGGTGTCAAACTCAATTTCATTGAGGGTGACAGGGCAAAAATTAGAGCCTTTGATCATCCCCCTGCCCCCCCTCATTACTCTGAGGAAGGTTTTCTAAAATCATAAAGTCCTTCTTTGATAAGAGTCGATGGATCGTGCTATCTTCTGCTGCATGCAAGAATAAGTAAAACAATTTCCGAAGTACATTCTAATATCTTTATTTATATACAAAA
>JANHFM010003852.1:113757-135279 GCA_032468115.1 Grayia smithii
TAGCCATCCAGGGGTGGCATTTGAGTGTTCACTGAACCCTGGTGATCCTTGGCTAGAGGATCGCCCGAACACTGCTGAACCCCCAGGAGCCCCCCCCCGAGAAAATATGGTTGCTATGGCTCTCTATTGATAAGAAAGCACCATCACCCTCTGCTCCTTCTTTGACTGTCACACTTTCTGTCTGAGTCCCTCCTTCCCCTGAAGAGATTCTCAGGGTGTCTCCTTCCCTGAGTCCAAAATGAAACCAAGCAGCCCCTGGAGGCGGCAAAAGACTTGAGAGGAAAAGTGTACAGTGAAATGAATCTTCATACCTCCAAGCTTGGTTTGGACACCTTAAAGTCTATGGGATATGTTAAAAGCTCTTGTACATGCCAGGGTCGTGCACACAAAGGTGGCAGGTTTAATTCCTTCTGTTTAAAAGACAGCTTGAAAAAATAATAATAATCAGACTCCTGTGCAAAAGTAAGACTTCCACAAGCAGGGGGACAAAACCTCTGTGAGTTAAGGAGGTAGAGAGGCTTGATGCAGAAATCACCTTAAAGCTGATTGGCAAAGAGGATTTCAGAAAAGCTTCTAACAGGACTTGTGGAAAATGCAAGCAAAGAGGCAGAAGGGAGGCATCTCCAAGGCCAACTTAATTGATAATGTTACACTCCGGGTTAATCCCCTTAGAGCTAAATTTCTAAATCCAAGCATGAGGAAAAAAATGTGGCATGAAGCAACTCTTTGGGGAAGAATGCACTTTATTTATCTTTCTCCACCTTCCCCAACCTGATGCCCTTTCCAGTGTTTTCAGTTCCAGCTACCACCCATCACAGCTGGAATGGATATGATGCCCTATAGCAATAGGAGTGTACTCTTAAAATACTGAAAGATTCAGGAAAGTTGGTTAATATGCAGTGCTGAAATTCAAGACTTATAACTGTCAAGAATTTCCTCCTTAGTTCTAGATTGGTTCTCTCCTTGATTAGTTTCCATCCATTGCTTCTTGTCCTCCCTTCAGATGCTTTACAGAATAGGTTGAGCCCCTCTTTTTTTCTGGCAACCCCTTAGATATTGGAACACTGCTATCATGTCACCCCTAGTCCTTCTTTGCATTAAACTAGACATACCCACACACACACACACACACACAGGTTTCTGTTGTGAAATTCATCTTCATCTACAGCTCATCTCAGTCCAAACCCAATTTATTGAGTCCTGTAGCGACAGGGGAGTGGCAAAGCAATAGGAAGAGAGTACTGGCAGTTGTAGTCACAAACCTGAGTTTGGGTGGCCCTTAGACCAGGGGCCATTTATCTTAGTACCCAGGTGAGAGGTCCAGAAGTACTCAAGGTAACTGGGCAGCCCTTCTAGGATACTGCCCACTCTCACATGAGGGAGGGGGTTATAAAAGGCACCCTAAAGATTGCCTACCCACAACAACATCTGGCTAATTAACTGCAGCTAGCAGATCATCTCCTTAGTGGTTGAAAATCAAGGAAAAAGAATCAAAGTAAATTCATTTTGGGAAGCTGGAATGTCCAAACCTTGCAGGTGTCAAGCCTGAAAGACAAAGTACATTCATAGCAGCCAAATTTTACTGTTATAACATTGACTTTGCTGCATTCAGTCATAACAGGCTGGCAGCTGAATGTTCATTACAGGAAACAGTGAGTGGATATACGTTTGTTTGGACAAGGAAACCACAGACAGACCGACAAGAGGACTCATGGAATAGTTTTTGTAATCAAAATTGGCCTGCTGAAAAAACATATCTTCCCACCTGACTAAATGAAGTTGATTCAGCTATTCCATGACAGAATGATGGGACAGGTTCTTTACAATGGTGATACATCAGCTATATCTGCCGTATCCAATGGGGTAAAAGAGGATTGTGTGCTATTCTGTCAGGTCTAGTCAGAGAACAATGCAAAACAACTCAGCCAAAGTTTAGTTCTATATTTGCTTACAATGCATAGACAGAATCTTGCCAGACTAAACCTATACTATCCCAAACTAACAGATAAATCCTGGGAGATTCTAGGGAGTGGCTATCCTAAATCTCTTCCCAGATTCAATTTTGGACTGTGCTGTCTCTTGTCCCACCACTACCACCTCTTGGGGTGTACTTCCTAGGAAACTGCTGGGTTATTATAGTCCATCACATAGCCATTGTTCTATTCAATTTGTTCTTCACTTGCATATTGTGCATAACTGGAGCACAAGGACAGGGATTTACAATTGATGCTGAACTAATTTTTAGATGCTGCTATGTTCTTTGGCCTGACTACCAACCTGAACAAGACTGAAGTACTTTACCAGCCCATGTTAAATATCGAGATTGTAGGATCAAAAATTGTTGTTGATGATACCCAGCCAACAAATATAAACAGGGGTTATAAACAAAGAAATTGACTCCAGGATCAATAAGGCCAATCAGGCACTGGGGCGTCTGTGAACTAGAGTGCTCAATCAATAAAAATGCATATCGCCACAAAACTGAAAATACATAGAATTGTAGTTATCCTTTTTCTTCTATATGAATGTAAGTCCTGGAATCTGCACTGAAGACACATCAAATTGGAGAAAATTCAAATGTGTGATCTATACTCCATCCTTGGCATTTGTTGATAAGACTATGTCTCCAACTTGGGGGTCTTGGATAGCACAGAGTCCTCCAGCATTGAGTACCTGATTATTAGAGCTCAGATGAGATGAGTGGAACACATCATCAAAATAGATGGCTACCATATGCTTCACCAGTTGCTCTATAGTCTACTGAAGTCTGGGGAAAGACCTTATGTGTGGAAATACTACAGATTATGAAAAAAAAACTATACACCACTGTGACTTCTCACCAAGGGAACTAGAAGCTGCAGCTGCTGACAGAACACACTGGTGAGCCTTGTGCTATGAAGCCTCCAACAGCTTTGAAGACAGGTGCCACCAAAAATTACAGAAAACCACAAGCAGCATCCCAGAATAACATCACAGTTACTATAACAATGGATTTTCAGTGCTCCCACTGTGCTAGACTCCGAGCTTCCAGACTGGAACTACAGAGCCGCTTTCGTGTCCACAGATGAACTGCAAAACAGCATCTCTTCTTCAAACCCAAAAGACTGCCATATTCTTTCCTTCCCTGCTCCCATCTTCTCTTTCTTTTTTAATGCAGATTCTGCATTATAAAAAAGCAAAAGCTAATGAATATTGATGCTGGGATTTGTCTTACAGGAAAGTCTCATAGAAGATCACCACTTTCAGTGGAATTTCTGGGGAGAATTTTACGATTTTTCATTCCATTCTCTTTTAAGGAACTATTTCATAATCTCAGCAGGAAATCAATGTTAATAGATACTGCTAACTAGTCAGTTCTCATTCTGTGAAATTCTCCTGCCTCCACCTTCTCTGTGGTTTTGTAATGGCAGCTGTTTCTCAGCTAAATCACTGAGTGTGTTTCAAAAATCCACAGAGAGGCTTTAAAGACAATTGAACAAGGACAAGGCCAGTGCTGACCATTACAGTAAGCAACATTTGCCTACACTTTATGCACTGCTATTGAACTACTTCTAATGACTTTGACATCAAAAGCTAATTTGTACCTAGCCAGATGGGCATCTGTTCATAGGCAGCAGCTGTATTTCCCTGAATAATTGAAAGTATTCTTTTTAGTGTACATTGTCAGGAAAAAAAGACATTCCTGCTGATATGACAGAAGCAACTTATATACACTGCCTAACTAAACATGTACTGTCAGGCACAAGACAGGAAGAGGTTCTCTTCTTTTCAGATATAGAAAATCTCATTATCACTAACTGTAATAATTTGAATTTGAAGGGTATTGGAGAAGAGCAGTAAATAGCCATATAGATACCTGAAGGATTGCAAGGTGACTTTTCCTACCTAGCAAAGAAATATCAATTCATTTAAAGATATTCTGATTATATTTCTCAAATTATGTGCCAGAAAGGAAGAATCATTTCTTTAGTCCATGAGTTTGAGGAATTATTCATATTATATCCTGCAAGCTTAAATTTGGGTATGCTTGTCCATCCAGCTCTATGAAGTTAGCTGCTAGAAGTTGACTATAGCAACTTTGTTTACCAGGCAACAAAAGATTATGATTTGCATAGTCTATATCAAATTCAGAAAACACAATTTAGTTTAAACCGTGCATCCTAGGATCTTACCGATGAGATCCAAGAAGGCCAAGAGATTGTTCTCCTTCATTAGATTTAATTCCACTTAGATTCCATCAAGAAAATCTAAGATCTCATGTTAGCTATCCAAATACCCATCTTCATTCTCTCCCACCCCCACTTATTGGCCAAGTATTTTTTCAAATGAAAAGGGCACTAGCAAGAAATGGATAACAAAGACAAAACCATAGAGTCCAACACAGAAAAATATGAGTGCACTTTCCAAGTCTTCCCAAAGTCTACAGGAATAAATGGAGGTCTATCATAACACATGTAGAATACAATCTTCCCCTCTGTACTCAAGAGAAAGTGGAAAGTAACCATACTTTCCTTCCTTCTGCACACAGCAAGGAATGATCAAGACAAGACTTCTGAATTGAAGAAAGCTGTTCCTTCCACCACTCAGATGGTGCATAAACACAACGATACTTTGCAGTTTCTGATCCCATAAATTCTGAAGGAAAAATTCTTCCTGGCACAAGAAGATTAATCAATAGTTACTACTACAAAGGTTTCGGGGATTATAAGAGCTTCATTAAATATAAAGAGTAAGGCCCTGGAAGACAAATTTTAAGCATATATATATAGTTGCAATGCTGAAGAGAAGGGTGCTAAGATTAAGTAAGTTTAGTTGAAGGTTAGGAAAGACAGTTAGCAAAGTGCAGATAGGGTAATTTCATTAAATTTTAAGTTTTGCTCTTTGGTTTGGAGTCCCAATCTGGACAAATTTTCTGTCAATTTTGTTTTATATAAAAAGTCAGGAAATTTGCTGAATCAAACCTAGGACAAGAAACTTATATTGAATAGATATGAATAGATATTTCATAATCTAGTAAATTAGACTAAAGTGGACCTCTGGTCCTGCTATCTTGTGTTATTGTAATGGAGGAGAGGGGAGTTTCCTGTGAGAGATGCATGAAGAACACCAAAAGTATACGCCAAAAGTATATAATATCCCAGCAGCATCGCCAAAGATATGAAGGTCATCTCAGCTGCCTAGCTAAAGCAAGCAGGCACCCATACTGGGCAGTATCAATATAAGAAGATGCTGGAGATGGATGATCATTTTAGTGTCAATGGCAATGATATCATTTTATGCTATATGGGAGAAGGCAACAATAAACTTCTTTACTAGGAAAACTAAATGCATAGACAAATGATATAGTGCTGGATGATAAACCCCACAGATGGCATTCAACATGATACTGAAGAAGAACTCAAGAGCTTTTTGTTGTTGTTGTTAGTTGTGAAGTCGTGTCCGACCCATCGTGACCCCATGGACAACGTTCCTCCAGGCCTTCCTGTCCTCTACAATCCTCTGGAGTTTATTTAAAGCTATACAGAACTTAATTTACTGCTAGTCAATATAGAGCCTCTAACATGTAAATAGTAGTTCTTACCTACCAAGAAGGAGGATATTGCATTTTAGATCAAGAATGGCCAACAGCAAAGTATGTGGACTCAGTTACAACAGTGTTGGAAGAGCTGAAGGACCGGGCTGGGCACATACCATTCTGAAGAAAATCTGTCTTTGTGATTGCTAAGAGTCAATAGCAATTTGATGACACACCATCGTTATTTAGCAATCTGACCGAAGTATGTAGGTCACTATTGCCAGGGTCTCCTTCAGGACTGCTTCAGGAGGAATGCAGTGAGAGAATGTGGAAACCAGCTGGAGGAGTTCAATGGGTGTAAAAAGAAGCAATCCAGCTCAGCGGGGCTGTAGGAAGGAATTATTTCTTTCCTTAATTGGCTTGTAAGTATGCCTGGAAAATTATATTTACAATTTTCACATTGACGTTGCCTTTCTGAAATCTGTGTGGTTCTTGCTTTGCCTGCTGCGTGGGGCTTGACACCCAAGTTGAAGAATTCAATCATAATGCTATACAAATGCTGTGTTTCTTAACCAATAGGGAAATTTACAGATGGAAGCATGGGTGTTTGCTGGTGTACAAAAAAAATCTGCAAAGTAGTGGGCACAGCACCATAATCAAAGACCCATCCCTTTGAGCATTGCCAGCACTTCCAGACATAAAGAAATGGAGTGAATTTGACCACAACATACTCATACTTGTAGATGCCACTAGGTTCAAGAAAGAGCGCTCTTGATCTTTGTTACTCCAAAGACCCAGATTATGAGTTCAGCTGAGTTAATGATCGGAACCAGTGAGTGCCTTTTGGTGGTTTCTGTAATAGTTCTCAGTTGTTGCTTATTCTGAGTGACTTCTGACATAGATTCCTGAAGGGCTGCTATAATATATTGCTGTATTTCAGAAATGGTCAATTTGTCAATCTACATTTTTCCACAGAGTCATCTATCTTTTGCTTATGGGACAAATGGTGCTGCCTTGGAGTTGGCTTGCTTGTTTATTTGTTTCTCAGCCTTATCACTTAACATTTGGGTCCTTTTGCTTCCTTTGGTTTATGACACTTTCTTCTGGTTCCCTTAGACAGATGGCCTGTTAGGATATCAATCCCAACAACTTTGTGTGAGGTATGTGTGTGTATATGTGTGAGAGAATGAGAGTGAGGGACTTCTAGAAATCAGTGTTGCAAGCAACGAAGTATATAGTCCTATGAATAGATGTTGGCATTTTAAATGAATCCATCTTCAGTACATAGGTCAAGGAATTAGTGATGCTTTGAATATGCAAATCCGCTGATAAAAAAAAAAGAAAACATCCCATTACATCAAACAAAATAAACCAACCATCTAATCACAATAAATATTTTCCTTTATAAATGTAAGCTCAGAATGAATGTTTTTTTGAAGGCTGGATCCCTAATGTAAGTTATTTTAAATTATGGGATAAAGAACTAAGTCAGCTAGCATGGTTGTGTTCTGTATATTACTGAAAAATAATAGGTTATATTCTACACTTTTTTGCCTTTTTGGCAAAAATAACAAATTAACCATATCATATGGTACATTATGTAGTATGCAGACATGAACAATTTGAAAGAGAAATTATCTTTCCCATAGTTTTTGTGGTTACTGAATAGAAAGTACTAATTTTGTCTTTAGTTTTCACCTCAGCTGATTTATATGAGTAATAGCAAGCAATTTGTTCTAGCATTGGATCTGATCTCTGGTAACAGCAGTTCTGCTTGCTGGTAAGGCTGAGTTTATTACTACACTATGATTAACAAATGCAAATACAAAAGTAAATATGAAAAAGTCTGCAAGGACATCTGAATTAAGAGCATTTCATTTTCATGGTATATCATGATGCTCAAGTGAAAAAATATTTGGTACCAAAAAAATAAACCCCAGAAGTTCAGTGAAGTTCCCCTTATTTCACAATAACTGCTTAGGTCAAAAATATTTCAGTTCAGTGGTTGTGGTAATTAAAATAACAACAGCACTAGAAACATTAGACATTTTAATAACTTCAAGTGATTTGAAGAAAAGATGAAACAATGTAATAGAACGTTTGCAAATAATGTACAACCAATTCAGTCTCTTCGTTATCACAAATGGAAATATAGCAGGCAATTTAATCTTCACACTACACAATAACTCCATTGCTTCAGTGACTTGGAAAATTGGGAAATGATTTAAACAGGACAACCTTATGCTTTCTGCTGGACTAATAGGATTTAACTAAATGCTAATGCAGCATTTAGACCTGTAGTATTCACAATAATGTTCTCACATAACAAATACTAATAATTAAAGTTGCTGCTTTCATATTACGAAATAAACCTGTCTCGTGTAACATAGCAATTTTATCTTTAAGTTTGCTGGTTGAGGAGTCACTGCATATGATGAAAACTTGTTATGCCAGTGGAATCTAAAATGTGTTGCATGCAAAGAAGGTACTTTAGTCAATTGGTGAAATCCTTTGCTGGATTGTTGGTTTCACAAGAAAAGATAGTTGAATAGTCACAAAATGGTGGAGTAGCCAGCAGGATAAGCATGGAGGTGTGGGAAAATGAGGGAGAATTAGAGAAAAGAACTCTTGCACCTAGCTAACTTTGGTTGATCTTGAAACACTAAGTTGCTTTGAACATAGTCAATCTGTATACATATGAGAGAATCAGAAAATCTCATCACTATAAACCAGGAAATAAAAAAAAAAATCCTGGAAGAAGGATAGCAGTGGCCATACTGTTACTAAGAAAATCCATGTCCATTGTATCATTACATAAGCTCAACTTGAGAAGATCTTTATCTTTGTACCTGTACAATCTCAGCATCTAGCCAATCCTATCAAGGCTTGAAAGCCAAGCAAAATTGGAAAACTCCCAGCTAATCCCAGGGCTATAAGACACTGAAATAAAAAAAAAACTTGGCTGGAAAAGAAACAGTGATACACAATTTCCACACTGTTGCTAAGGGAACTGCAAGGATGCATCCATGAAGTCACCAAGAGCAGAGGCAATCTCTACATTAGTTGACAAAGTCTTCTATCTTTCTTTTATACTTCTGCAGGAATTTCTGGGTCTCAGCACATCTTTAAAACAATGCAAACCCTAAAGTCATAAATTTATTTCAAATCAATTCCCATGGAATAAAAAGTAAATTAAAAATAACTACACCAGTGTTCGCCATACAGCCCAAATTACTGAGGTACAGTATAAGTCAACAGCCAAGTCCAATATATGGGTGCTTGGCATATGACATACATTTATAAAGGTTGCAGCATCCTGGGATCATGTGATCATTATTTGTAACCTTCCAAGCCAGCTTCCAACATGCAAAGTCATCGAGAAAACTAGATTCAGTGAACAACCCCAGGACTTAGTTACATGGCAATGGGTAGCAGTGAAAGGGAGGTCTGTCTTGATTCCATGCTATTTATGCTATAGGTTCCTGAAAGATCTCATTATATTCCCTGTGTTTAAGTGTTATCAGCTGGAGCCTGCAATCATTTCCCTGACTGGGATCACAGAAGGCAGAGCACAGACGCAAAAATATCATGTAAAAATATGCCAGCATATTTTTGATCTATTTTAAAACATTTGGTGCAGTTTAAGTAGCACTTAGCATATCCAACAAATTAATGCACCGATTTGCTTTCCTGCCTAAATTTACTAGGATATTGAGCTACTGACATTTTGGTAATATGGACCTCGAAGTCCTGGGATCTGCAAATGAAAATTTGTGATTGCATTGAGCTGGGTTGCCCATATTGCTCCAAATTAATGAGATCATGAGGAAGCTTGGGCATTTTGCTATGGCTCTGTTATGAAAAAAATCAGGTGCACAGAAGCCAAAGTGGTGCCTTATCAGGAAGTAGGTTGGAAAAAGACCATAAAGCCCAATCAGAATAGAATGCCAGAGGTATTGGAAATAATAGCTGTTTCTCATGTTCATGAATTCAGTGAATATACTCTTTATGTAGAATTGCAGGCTATTTGGAAAAAAACCCTTAGCTTTTGTAGGTTAATCAATGCCCTTTACTTCTTCCAATTCTGCCGCAGATTGAACATCAGTTTAAAGCTTACAATTTATTTGCCCAATCATTTTGAACTATATACTTATTTGCTTATTCTGATGTTTATGTGTTTTTGGCTAGATTTATACCTGACGTTTCATTCAGCAACTCAAGATGGTTTTTATAGTCCTCCCATTTTTCCTCACATCACTGCCATCAGTACTGGGTTGAGCTGAGAGAGAACTTACCCCAGATCACCATGAACACCCATGGCTGAAGGAGCTCTTAAAGCTGATTTCTCTGAGCCAATCCAATCCCTTCACTACTACACATTGTTTCCTTATCTTTCTATACTATACAATATCCTTTTCTGGAGCTTATGTCTATTGACTTATGATTATGTCTATTGTAAGCAGTTATCCCAATATTTTTCATGCTTCTAGCATGAAGTGCGAACAAATGACCATATTTTTATAAAGTGAATGGCTTTCTTTGCATTTTGATGCCTTTCACAATTATTTGTGTGCCCCCCCCCAAGAATAAAACTTTATTTAAAAAAAGCACACCTTTTCTTGCTGGCACCCACTTACGGGCCAGGTTAGGCCCCATGACTCCTCACTTGGAGGCCTGGAGAAGGGAGACGCCCGATTTGAGCGCCAGACCCTTCAGTGCGGAACTCACTTTGCGGGGGAGCCGAGCGCGCAGGCACGAGGCGGAGGCTGGCGCAGGCGGCTCCAAGCAGAAGTTCCCCTCCCACTCGCTCGCACATGCTGCTGAGCAGCCACCGCCGCCGCCAGCTGGAAGAGCCGCGCATTCTCGGCCGCTGACCTTCCACTTAGTCCGCAGGCTGCCCCCGGCAAGTCACCTTCGCTTGCGGCGGGCAAGGCATGCCCCTGACCTCCTGGGCGGCTCTTTCCGCCTGGACGCTTAGCGGGAAGGCTGACCATGAACCCTCAATGCGCCCGCTGTGGCAAAGTCGTCTACCCGACCGAGAAAGTCAACTGCCTGGATAAGGTGCGCGCGCGCCAGGTGGCCGGGCTAGCTGCTGCTTGGGGCGAGGGGCGGCCGGGAAAGGTGGAAGGGAACCCAGAGGGCATGGGGGTGGAGGGATGGACGAGGAACTGCTTCGGGATGGCTTTGTTCCCTCCGGCATCGTCTCAGATTTTATGTGTGCAGAAGTAGAAGGACTCCAAACTGGGACATTTTAGAGGCCCTCGTTTCTTTTTCCGTGGGAGCATTCTTTGGGTGGGCGACATGGAACTTAAAAGGAATGCCATTTGCAATTATGTGCGGAGGCTGGGAAGAGCCTTTCCTCCCGGACACCTGTCACCTGTCTTAGATGGCAGCTCCTGCCACTGCCATTTCATCTCTTCCCCTCCCTTCCCCCCCCTCCCGCTTCCCCCGTTGTCAGCGGTGCAGTTTATGCGCGGGCAAAAGTGTTGGTTTCGAGCTCCCCAAAGAGAACCGGAGGGTGGGGAGGGAAGAGGTGGTTGCGCGGCGGTTCCGGGAAGGGCGGATAAATAGAGAAAAAAGCCTGCGCCTTTCGGGCCAAGAGGCTCGAGAGGAAGTCCGGTGCTGAAGAGCACGTCGCGGGCTTGGCTTTTCCCTCTGCTTTTGGGAACTGGGCTGCGGCGGGATCGGGGATGAGCGGAAGCACTGAAGGCGGCAGAGCAAGTTGCCTGGGCAGCCCCTGCGCCGCCTCCCCCATCCAGTATCGCAGTGGCGCTGGCTTCAGTAATGAACTTGTCACCCTGCGGCTGACGCATTGCTAGCCCTGCCTGCGGGAGGAGGCGAAGGACTGTACCGAGCTTGATCTTCCCTGTCAGGCTCCAAAGGGTCTCCTTCAGGCCCTTCATCCCCCAGACCTGCTCGTCTGGACAGGCTTCAGAGGGAGTGAGGAGACAAGGCCTCCTCCCCTTCTTCCATGGGAATGCTGTGGAACTGCCCCTCTTCGACCTCCCCAAGTCCTAAAGGTGAGTCCCTCATCTGGGACTCGAACTGCTTCCTCGCCTCCAGCGCTGCAATGCAGAAGGGGCTTCTTCGGCGGCAGCTGTTACGTAACGCCGCCCGCCGGCTTCTGTGGGCAAAGCTTCGCGAGGGGGCAAGGAATACACCACCTCCCGAGCCTGCCCTTCTCGAGAAATGATTTCTGTCTAGCCCGCTGGGGATCACAAAAGTGCGATTGTCTGAAGGAAATCGCAAATAGTGAGGCTGTGACAAAAGTGCCTCCGCCCCCCCCTCCAAGGACGAATAAACAGATTTTAGGTCGGCATTAGGGTGGGTTTCTGTGAATACACACAAGTGGGTGGCGTTGATGTTTTCTGTTTGGGGATGGACCTTGAGAAATTATGTATTTTAATCTCAAATCCTTCTGTTACTCAAAATAACATGGACAGTGTTTTCTGGAGTAAGGGGGGAAAAGAACCCTTAAAGTCAAACTACATGTGGGATAGGCTATAAAAGAAGGATGTGATGTAGTAAAGGGCCTGATAATGTTTTTTTAATATTTTAGTAAGATGTCTGTCACATTGGGCTTAACTAATGTAGTAGCAAAATGCTCAATCAGTAGACAATATTTAAGAAGGCAGATTAAAGACATGAAGAACTGATAATTACAAGATTAAAGGCATACTGTTATTTTGGGAGGAGACTTTATATTTCTGGTCACTTTCAAGAAACTCTGCATAAAGTTTTAATAAGGAAAAAGAAATGCTGGTATTTGGGTCAGTTTAATCCTAGCCTTCACAAAACATTTCCTCCTTTCTGTGGGTACATTGGAGCAAGAACACAGAAGGAGCCAGTGAAAAAACAATTAGTCAGGATTGTCTGTTAGAAGCAAAACTTCAGTCCATTATGACTTTGTTGGCTTCAATTCACAAATGCTCTAAATACTTGAAAATGCTTTACAACATTATCACAAACTATGTCAACAGCAACATGAATGAAAATGCTCCAGGAGAATGATTGGCATTTGTAAATTGTAAATCAGCAGCTGAAGTAAATTCTCTGTATCTGAGAAGTATCAGGGGAAGATTTCTAGGACCCAGTCCAAGCAGAATGAGCAGGCGATCCATTGTGTAATAGGGTGGTTTGCCACATTTTGAAATCATATACATTTAAAGGCTGTATTTTGTAAGACCATTAAATCTAGTTTCCAAAATTACTCAGTTATAGCCCTGAAAACTAATAGATATTAAAAGGAGCACCTCCACTCATTGCATAAATACTATATTGGCAGTGATACCACTTATAACCATAAAAATTTTCTTTCAGTACTGGCACAAGGGATGTTTCCATTGTGAGGTCTGCAAAATGGCTCTAAATATGAACAACTACAAAGGATATGAAAAAAAGCCTTACTGCAATGCGTAAGTGTTAAACTGTTAACTTAAAGAAATGTATTCATACATACTCATTAGTTCAGGTGGCAAAACCTAGGTGATTTGGATGATCTTGAAAAAAAAAGAAGGTGAAGCCTGATTACTTCTTGAATGGGATGTAATCAGAAA
Organism: Grayia smithii; assembly: GCA_032468115.1. Classification (NCBI taxonomy): domain Eukaryota; kingdom Metazoa; phylum Chordata; class Lepidosauria; order Squamata; family Grayiidae; genus Grayia; species Grayia smithii. The sequence goes on from JANHFM010003852.1 coordinate 126,829, forward strand.
TCTCAGAACTACAGGCTAGGTGAAAAAGTTAAAAAGTATTCTACAAAATGGGCAAGGCAAACCACTTCCATATGGTTGTCAAGATCTACATGTATGTGTTAATGAAGTCACCAGCAGTTAAACTTTACTCGGAAATTTTTCCTTACATGTACTGACAGGATGAATATTATAAAAAGGCAACTTCTCAAATTATTATTAGTTCAATCTCTGTGAAGTTCTTAGTGTACAGGAAAGGCTGTTTTTCACTTAAGCGGAAACATTTTGCTTTAGAATAATGACCTTGAAACTCAGAAGGATTGACTATAGTTTGTACAAAAAATTGTACAACATCATTCTCAAGAGTATTAATGGTCCTGTTAGAATGAAATCGTATAAAATTTCTTAATCAATGAAGAGTTTCCACTAGTGGTTTTGGAGCCAACACTATGAAAAGGTTAGTAGATATGTTTTATGAAATATTTTTTAAAAAAAGTTTTTTATTATATACAAACGTTAAAAACAAACATAAAAAACCCCCAAATATCTACATACTTACAAATATAAACATACAATGGACGTAGTCAGACTTCTGCAGTATATATATCACCCAACTGTTCAAATATCTTACTAGTAATGTTATATGCGATAATCATTCTTAATATAAGTATAAAAATAAACACAAAGATCATTTCCTACATTCTTCTATATGTATTTACATTGTCCGATTCATTTCGTCGTTCCACTTTGACGTTCCTTGCCGTGATTCCTTCTTTCAAGCCAAGCATAGAATTTTTGCCAAATTTTATAAAAAGATGAGTCTGTTTTATCTTTCATTTCGATGCTTAATCTGTCCATCTCTGCACAGAAGTAATTTTTTTGTATAATATCGTCCTCTGATGGGACTTCCCCATTTCCCCCCCGAAAATAAGAGCCCGTTTTATATTTTTTTTAACCCTGAAATAAGCGCTTGGCCTTATTGCCATGCGCTCAAAAGCCCGAGTGGGCTTATTATCAAGATATAAATATAAAAATTAAAACAAAATTAAAATCATTTGCTTTCTATATTGCTATATTGTTAGTATGTCCAGGATGATCTTGTTTAAAGGAAGATTTTTTGGGGAAAAGTAGTTTTCCTTTCAGGTAGGTAAAAAAGGTAAAAGAGTCCTTGCAGAGTCTTACTCTGCTAGTCATTGCTGACTATAGGGGTAGTGGTGCTCATCTTCATTCCAAGGCCATTGAGCCAGTGCTGTCTGAAGACATTTCCGTGGTCATGTGGCCAGCGTGATGTCACAGAGTGCTGTTACCTTCCCAGCAAAGTGGTAACTATTTATTTATTCACATTTGCATGCTTTTGAACTACTAGCTTGGCAGGACTTAGGACAAGGACGGGAACTCACCTCTTCATGTGGTGCTTGGGTTTTGAACCTGGGTTGCTGGCTTTCCAGTCAACATAGAAACACACACACACACACACACACACACACACACACACACACACATATAGATATATACATACACACACGTGGTATATATGTTTGCTTTTATCTCCCCCTTTTTTTTGCGTGTTCAAGTTTGTTTGAGGAATGTTAGAAGGGTGTCTCAGGAAGAGGGAGTAGATTCAAATCTGAAAGTAAGACAAGAACGGGTGCAAATTTTACAGTGAGAAATGAATAAGTGTGAATTAAAGACAGATTTTCTGACTGTGAGAGCTATTAAGCAATGGAACAGCTTATCTCCTGAAGTTGTGGGTGCTCCAACATTGCTGGATTGAAAAAAAAAAGTCTGGACAACAACTGTTTGTCCAGAATGGTATAAGGATTATGACTGTGTGAATTGCAATAATTTTTAGGCACTGTATAAAATGTCCAATCATTAAGATACTTTAAACTTCAAAATAATTAATCATAATTAGATCCAATGCAATATATCTGTATTCAATGCAAAACACGTAATAATGTTAGGAGCAATTCTAATATACTGTCCACATAGATTAAAAATAAGCACTCTCCAGGAATAAATTGTGATTTTTCCAGTGAACATTTTATTTCCTTCAGTATAACCTAAATGCTTTCAGTTTGATAATGGACTCCTTAATTGGATATTGGATATTTTTAAAATCCATTTTTGCATACTAGTAATGGAACACTTTCATTTAAATCTATTCTTTGTGGTTCCCCAAAGCTCCTTTTGGAACACATGGAATATTAAAATGTTTGACTTGGGATGTGTGCCCAATACATCTAGTTTAGTATGCATAGTGTTTGTTTGCTTTTCAGAAAACAGAGTTCCCTTTTGATTCCTGAAAAGGGCAGTTGCCTTTTGCTGCTTGTAATTTATTTACCTGCTTTTGTTTTTCATCTTGTTGGTCAAACAAAATTAGGTTGCTTTCCATAGTTTATTCTTTAAAAAATCTTCTTTTTAATGTTACCAGAACACTAGAACTTGTATTGAGGCAACAGGCAACTGAGTTGTTGGGAATGAATGTTGAATAACAGAATAACAGAGTTGTTAGGGACCTTGCTCAAGCAGAAAACCCTATACCATTTCAGACAAATGGTTGTCCAATCTCTTCTTAAAAACCTCCAGTGTTGGAGCACCCACAACTTCTGAATGCCTTTTTACAACTGGCCTATTCTTTGGTAAAATAAAATTAATTAAAAAAAACATTCAAGAAATTTCATTTGCCTGCAAGCAAGAACTGGTGGTCCCATAAAATAGAGAAAGTGAAAATGAAGACACTACATTGCTTTTGGAGTTTAGAATTCAAACAGACAGGCACCTGCCACATAATACCCCAAACTTAACAATTGTCGACAAGAAAGACAAAAAAGTCTGGACAGCAGGCATAGCAGAACCTAGAGGCAGCAGAACAGAAGAGAAAGAACTGGAGAAGATAACAAAAGATAAAGATCTAGAAATAGAATAACTGTAGAAAAACAAAAACAAAGGTAATACCAGGAGGCACTTAAATGGAATCCCAAAACACTTGGAATAGCAGTTGAATACCATCAGCATTAATAAAATAACCATCAGTCAATTGCAAAAGATACCTTTACTTGGAATAGCTTACCTTCTGCAATCATACCTCTAATACATGGATGTCAAACTCAAGGCCCGTGGTTCGCATCTGGCCCACTGGGTGCTTAGATCTGGCCCATGGGACTGCCCAGGAAACAGTGAAGGACCAACCCATGGTGCCTCTGCCAGTGAAAACGGAGCTTGGGAGGGCTGTATGCAGCCTTCCTGAGCTCTGTTTTGCTGGCAGAGGGTTGCAGAAACAGGGAACCCGTTTTCGTTGGCAGAGTGCTTGGGCCATCACAAGTGCCCCAACACAAGAGATGTCAAGCTGGCCACACGCACCCTGCCCCCCCAAAGTCAAACACAACCCTGATGTAGCTCTCAATGAAATCAAGTTTGACACTCCTTCTCTAATACCATCCATCATACACATCTGGCTATCCCAGACTATAGGAAAGGACTGGATCAGTGGATAAAAATGCCGAATCCATTCTAAATATTCTAAGTCTGGCTCAAAAACAGTGACTATGTGAGGGACCTTGGAGTCCTAGTGGATGATCATTTAAACATGAGTCAACAATGTGTGGCAGCAGCCAAAAAAGCTAATGCAATCCTTGCTTGTATAAGTAGAGGTATAGAATCAAAATAATGTGAAGTAGTAGTACCACTTTATAAAGCCTTAGTAAGAGCAGACCTGGAATACTACATCTAGTTTTGGTCACATTACAAAAAAAAAGATGTTGAGACTTTGGAAAAAATGAAAAGAAGAGCAACTAAAATGATTAAGGGCCTGGAGCAAGGGTGAAATCCAGCAGGTTCTGACAGGTTCTGGAGAACTGGTAGTGGAAATTTTGAGCAGTTTGGAGAACCGGTAGGAGAACTGGAATATACTACCTCTGGCTGACCCCAGAGTGGGGTGGGAATGGAGATTTTGCAATATCCTTTCCCCAGGAATGGGGATTTTGCAGTATCCTTCACCTGCCACTCCCACAAAGCCATACCATGCCCACCAAGCCACGCCCACAGAACCGGTAGTAAAAAAAATTGGATTTCACCACTGGCCTGGAGACAAAAACATGAGAAGAATAGTTGCAGGATTTGGGTATGCCAGTCTAGAGATAAGAAGGACTAGGAGTGACAGGACTAGGAGTTAGAGTATTCTGTTATTTGAGGGGCTGCCACAAAAAGAGGGGGGTCAACTTATTTTTCAAAGAACCAGAGGGCAGGATAAGAAACAATGGTTGGAAACTAATCAAGGAGAGAAGCAAGCTGGAATTAAGGAGAAACTTCCTAACAGTGAGGACAATTAACCAGTGGAACAGCTTGCTTTCAGAAGTTGTAGGTGCTTCATCACTGGATGTTTTTAAGAAAAGACTGAACAGCCACATGTCTGAAATGGTATAGGGTCTCTTGCTTGAACAGGGGGTTGGACTAGAAGACCTCCAAGGTCCCTTCCAGCTCTATTCTGATTAAAGTTTAAAGAAGACATCTGGCTGTGTGACAAATCAATCTGGCTGTGATTGACAAAATCACCATCAGTTATAAAAGGCAGCTTTACTTGGAACAGCTTACATTTTGCGATGATACCTTTAATACCATCAAATATAACATCTGCTTTGGGACAAACATCAACATCTCAGGTTCTTGGGAAGGCTCAATAGGTGGATAAAAATGCCAAATCCAGTCTGGATATTTGGCTGACTGCGTGATGAACCATAATAACAACAGAGGCATCTTTAGGCATTAAAATATTATCTACCATCTGAAAATGTTTTACAATTCTTTACCAAACCAACGGCTAAATGATTAATTTTCAAATGGTAGTTTGAATTTCTTGCTGTTTATTGGACTTGGTTTTAATATTCCTTATACTTCTAAATTTTAAGACTCTAATTATTGCAGAGAGCAAAGTGTCTCCTTGCTTGAAGAGTGATTTTAATACATATGTTACTTACATATTTAATACTGAATACTTTACTTATTCATATGGCTGATATGAGCCTCTTATAAAATTGCTGTTTCAAATGTGAACATTTTCAGAAATGTGTATATAGAATCTGAATTACCCAGGGGATGTTTGCTCCTGGGCTCCTGTGAGCAGATGAGATTGTAGAACTTGCATTATTATTCACTGGTTGCTATATTAAGGGTGTCCTTAAGGCTCTTCTCCTTGTGTGTGTGTGTGTGTGTGTGTGTGTGTGTGTGTTTAATATTAACTCTGTTAGAAAAGGGTGAATGTATTTTGGAATGCTTAAATATCGCCACCTTGAACAGCATGATCATCAAATAGGAATCTGACAAATTGAGTCAATATCTCTTGTGAACATGATCCTCATTAAAAATCAATCCTTATTCTGCATTGAGGTGTGATTCAGGAAGAGGAACAATATAGAAAATAATCTTTTCACCATTCCATTCCATTCCATTCCATTCCATTCCATTCCATTCCATTCCATTCCATTCCATTCCATGGAGTGCAGGAAACAGCCAGCCTTTGTGAACTTCAGCTTCTGCTAACTTTAAGGGATTTGTAAATACACCTTCATAGATTTAAATTCATTTTGGCACTTACCCTAGGCTATTGCAAATCATTCAATAATAGAGTTTTATATCAAAATTTGAAATTGAGCATAAACATAACAAATTTCTGCAAAAATACGTAAAAGTATCTCATACAGTTCAAAAATAAACAATTTCATATTTTATGTGCTTAATCTGCATAACAAAAATAAGAGCAATTTAGTTGATTATTGTTTATCATTTTTTCACTTGAGGACAAGTCATTGTTCAAGAGCTTAAATGTTTCTGATAAAAAACAGAAACCTACAGTATAAATCTGTAAAAATGATTTATGATTGGATCTAATCACATTTAGAGCAGATTTGTTGATACCAGTACAATAAATTAAATCTTGTAGATTTATAGAAAGCTGATTCTATAGTACATCATGTTAACTTTTAAACTAACGTATTAATCAAAATATAGCAGATAACACAGGCTTAGAGAAACAATTTACTGATTAAGGTTGAATGAGTGAAATCAGTCCCAAAGTAACATGAGCTTGGCATTACCTATAAAATGAATCGTTAGCTTTTCAAAGCTGTTAACAGATATGTTATCCCAGCAATCTATGTTTGCTACACTTAGCCAAAATTATTTTCATTTCCCCTTTTGAGCTCAATTTCTGTTATATTTTCACATCTTTATTACCCTTTATATGATTTTTAATACTTTTAAATCAATTTTTAATATCTGATTCAGATCTGTTTTCTAGAAGCAAAACTCCAGATTTTGGGGGGAATTTCTGCTATGTGCTGGTCATCTGGAGTTTTGCAACCAGATATGGTGAACCAAATTATTCTACCATTTCTTTTAACATAATAGGATAAAATGCTACAAAAAGATGTAAAAATGAAAATATATCAAGTTGGGTAGATAAGGTTATAAACAAAAATCCTAACTTAATTATGAAACTTTAAAGCACCAGAAGTAAATTGATTTAATGAAGCATGGGAATCAGGACTACTTTTTAGGCACATTAATTAGGAATGCAGTAAGATGGTAGTAATTATGAAGCCACACAAAAATCTCAACCTGGTGTGAGTGGGAGAGATTTTTGTTGTGGTTGTTCTGTAGCAGTGAAGTAAAATAAGAAATTTGTTCATTTCAAAAAGCTTCACAAATGTGTTTTTCACTGGTTAGGGAATTCCTGGGAACTGAAGTCCTGACACCTTAAAAGTTGCCAAGGTTGAGAAACACTGAGCTAAATAACACAACAAAAAGACATAATTTTCTCCTATAAGTTATGGGATGAGATGCAACTTATTTGTGTGGATTGGTCTACATGAGGCCAGGGAAACATTTTTGTGCAGATTTTGCACAACACATGAACGCTGCACCAGTTGCAATTACTGTAAAGAAAAAATAGGAAATACAATATTAACAACATAGACTCACTAATTTTATATATGTATACTTGATTGCCAAGACTGATTGTCTTTAATTCTGACTCTACAGACTATTGTATAATTTTTGATATGTAAATATATTGAATAAATTCTGAATATTAACAAAAATGTTTTTGTGGGGTACTAGTAGAATTTGGCGCAAGAGCTCCTTATAGGCTGGTAGCAGCCAGAAGGCGAAAGATTCTAAATATATTTTAATCATGTCAGAATCTTTAAGGATCAGACTGAATGTAATAAATTCTGCATCAGAAACTTGTGTTGTTCATAGAGGACTGAAATTTGGTGGTAAATGGATATCTTTGCTTGTACTTAAGGCGACAGAAATCTGTAATCCTCCCCAGGTTGGTTTTATACGTCATTACCAAATTCAATTTTCATTCTGATATGGATAAAATTGTTAGTTGGGAATGAATGAATGAATGAATGAATGAATGAATGAATGAATGAGTTTGTATGTTTGTGTGTTGTCCATAGAGAAGAATCAGAAAATTGGAATTCTGGAGTGTTATCTTGTTAAGATGAAGCCATGTATAGACACATTACATTTTAGACAGAAGGAACAGAATCCTTAAGTATCGTAATTAGATTCCTATTTAGGCTTTTTCCTCATATGTAAACTAATACATTAGTATATTTTTTAGACTTCGACTACTTACCTGAAAGATGGAATTAGTTAATGGCTTGATCATTATCCAAGTTTCAGTTTGTTCATTAATGGATAGGCTTTTTGGACTTTTCAATGAGTGATTAAAGCACATTTGTAATGCTAGTATTAGAAGTCTGCCTTCCATTTATTTGAATTATGTTACCTTAAGATCCCCCTGCTTACAGATAGTCCTTGACTTATGAGCACAAGCCCAAAATTTCTGTTGCTAAGCAAGATGGTAATTGAGCTTTGCTCCATTTTCTGGCCCCAGTTGTTAAGTAAATCACTGTAGCTGTTAAGTTAATAATATGGTTGTTAAGTGAATCTGGCTTCCCAATTGATTTTGCTTGTCAGGTCACAAAAGAGGATCACGGTGACACCGGGACACTGATCATCATAAATAAGAACCTGTTGACAAGTGTCCGAATTTTGATCATGTGACCATGGAGATACTGCATCGGTCATAAGTATGAAAAATGGTCATCAGTCACTTTTTTCATTGTCAATGTAACTTTGAACACTCACTAAACTAATGGTTGTAAGTCAAGGACTACCTGTATCTGTTTTCAGTAAATATAATTAGTGTTATTTATATTACTTTATTGTTTATTCTTAGCAAAATCTATATAAATGTATTATTGACTGGCTTTCTTTTTGGGGTAAATGCTCTGGATTTGGGGAATAAAAACAGTTTAAGATTTATGCTTAGATCAAGTTAGAATAAGCTAAATTAGGCAAGATCTGAAAATATGATTCTTAAGTGCCGTAAATTCCGGCGTATAAGACGACTTTTTAACCCATTAAAATCTTCAGATAAGTGGGGGGTCATCTTATACGCCG
>JANHFM010003852.1:135379-145460 GCA_032468115.1 Grayia smithii
AACTCTTTATTTTAACTGGAAAAGTTGGGGGTCGTCTTATACGCCCAGTCGTCTTATACGCCGGAATATACGGTAAAAGTTTTCTTGAGAATATTTGACACTGTAAGTGAAGGGATTGAAAGATAAAAATGTACATTCTGTAATTTCTACAGTCTGCTCATACATCTTTGGAAAGAGTCTTTGTTTGAATGGGATTAACTTTTTTTTAAAATTACACGGCTGCATGAACACAAGTAGTCTTGTAAATGAGAATTGGTTGGTGAGTGCTTGAAATGCAGTCATGTGATGGAGAGGCTGTTGGATCCCTGGGTGGGGGAGGTTCACCATAAGTTTGGTTTGGTCATAAATCAAGGACACAAAATAGGGTCTCAAACTGATATTTGGTTGGTAAGGACTAGGGACTTTCTTAGACTTTCGAAGTTACAGTTTTCTGGGCACCTGATAATTTTCTGAGTCTTTTCTGTGTTAAGGTACTAAAACAAAATAAAACAGCACACTAAACTTTTTCTGTAACAGACAGTTTTACCAAATTACAGAGGTCCGGTTTCTTTAAACTTTCAGTTGTTTTTCATTTAATGTAGCAAAAAGTAGAATGGTCTATTCACTACATGTGCAAGCTGTGCTGTTTTCTGTACATGCAAATAAAGTCTTTTTTGAGTTATGTCTTTATAAATAAAGTGTCCTTTGAGCTTGACCTTTGCTGACTTCATGGACACATTAGTTTAGTTTTCTGGACAACATTATGAAAGTCATTTGCCATTGGTTTCTTCCAGAACATTTTTTCAGCTTCCCGTCCTGTTTACAGCTTGGCTGTTCCCTTACATGATCTCCCATCTAATTCTTAACCAAACCTTTCTTCCATATATATAACCAGGTGCTGTCAACTGCTAAGCCGTTTATAATGTAACAGTATAACAGCACTACATTGCAATGGAGTAATTTGCTTATGACAGTGAGTGCCACCCCCAGTTTCATATGATTGCAGGTAGCTTCCAGTTAATGGTTCTCATTGGGACCAGCAACTCTATTGTTAAGCAATGTCATGTAAAATGTGCACTGCTTCGTGATCCCCCACTGTCATTAGGTGAGGGCCACTTGGATCCAATTCATTCTTGGAAGAAGATAAGGGATTTTGTCACTTCAAGTCTTCCTATCCTCCTATCTGCCCCCCAATCTCTTTTTTTTTGGCCCCAGCCTACCTGCCATCACCAGCTGCACCTCCTGACTGGCCCAGCCTTTCTTTTGCCCATTGTGCTGTGTAGCACTACTGGCCAAGGTCTTCTCTCATGTGTGGCCTTTTATTGCACATTAGCTGGAGCATCCTTTTGCGCTGACACAGCCAGTCCTTCTTTCATCTGCTGACCAAGTCCTTTTGTGAAAGGAAGCCTTAGCCGGTGCATGAAACAATTCCCTGGTGCAACAGAAGAAGGACCTGGCCAGGAATGGCATATAAGGCAGTACACATCTGCCTACCTACAGCATTCATTTGTCAGCTCTGGGACATTTCTGTGGTACTTCCTTCATAAATGATCAGGATAGTGACACTATGAAGGGTTGACAACAAAAATCAGTTGGAAGGGACAGCGCTAGCAATAGGGGTGTTTGTAAATGCTGGTGGGCCAAATATTGTTCACATGACTGTGGGGGCACCTCATGAGCCAGAACTTGGACAACCAGTTGTAAGTTTCTTTGCTCAGCTCTATCATAACTTCGAACAGTCATTGAATGAATGGTCATTAACTGAGGATTGCCTGTATATATTTAATATAAATGAATGAATAAATAAATATTTAATTCCCTGTCCAGTGTAGCTACCCATTCTTCTTACCCCATCTCCTTTCTTTTCTTCCTGTTTTTGGCTCTTTCTGATAGAAGAAAAGGGTGCACCTGTAAATACCTGTATATTTCTGTATATACAGTATGTAGGTGTTTATGTTATGCAAAACTCTTTTGTATGATTCTGAATGCATAGCCACCTCAGTTTCCTAGGTGAGAAAAGTGAAAGAAAAAGCAGTGGTTGAGATCTTTGGGATTGCTTTCAATAGGAGTGAGCAATACTCAGTTGGAAGGAAGGGAAAATGCCAAGATTTTTAACCATTTATGTTTCTTTCCCCATATTGGCTCTTTGTTCTGGAGAAGTAAATGTTTAAAATTCAATGCCTTTTTTAAGTAAAATTTTCATCTTTTGATACTAAAGCATTGAAATCATTCAGTATTTGTTGGTCTGCTTAGTAACCAAAATATATCTGCTTTTCTGAAAGCTTCAGAAAAATGAAGACAATGAAGGCAAGATTGTTTATTGCATAAAAATCCAGACAAAAAATCTGAGGGAAAACATCTTTATCTGAGAGCCAACTACCCTTCCTTTCAAGAGAAATCTCTTGATGTTTGCCAGAACCTTTGCATAAGTAGTGGAAATAAAGCTATATGGACAAAAAATTAAGATAACCACAAAAAAGAAAACAAAATCAGCAGTCTTAACTTATCATTTCAGATATATGAAGTTTAAAAAAGAAAAGGAAATGAAACAATGAAGGTAAATCATCAAACATTAGTACTGTAAACCTTGAATCAAGAGCTTTATTGTGATATTTTAAAACAATTGTTTCCAAATTTTTCATTATAATGGAAATTCTCTAAATTCTCTGCTAGACAACAAGGTACTATAACTGGCCTTATGGCCAGAGAATACTATTGTTTCAACTCATCTAAAAAGCATATCTTAATGGGCAATACATTTATCCTGAACATGTTTTCCTAGGAATACAATAGAGATTGTTCTAAACTTACAAGTATTAGTTTAGTGATTGTTTGAAGTTACAATGAGACTAAAAAAAGGGAATGCAGCCTTCCTCATACTTACAACCATTCTAGCATTCTCATGGTCATGTGATCAAAATTTAGGCGGTTGGCAACCAGTATGTATTTACAGTAATTTTAGTGTCTGTAGGGGTCATCTGATCACTATTTGTAACTTTCCCAGATCGTTCTGACAAGCAAAGTCAATGGGGGAAAATTTACTTAGCAACCATGTCAACTGCAGTGATTTGCTTAACAATGACATGGTTTAAAAAGTTATAAAATCAGGTGCAACGCATTTAATTGCTTTATTTAGCAACATAAATTCTGACCCCAATTATGGTTGTAAGTTGAGGACTAACATAAAATATTTGTCAAAAGTTATGAAATGATTGAGATTTAATTCTACAAAAATGCTTTGGAGCGTGCAGAATGCAAAGGTTGTTTACAACATCAAGAGGGCTCAGAAAGTAGGCAAGAAGAATTGAACTCTCTGCTGAAGCCAGTAACTCAGTAAATAGAATGCCCTGGGTTCTTGGAACTCTGAAGGGACTGTTGTTCCTGGAAATACATTTTATCTGACAAGTGCTATTACCTTGAAAAGAATCTTCTGAATATTTCAAATACTAAAATGTAATAGAGTTCATTATTGCTACTGATGTACTTCTTTATTGAAGGCATGAAGCAAATGTTCCCTTTGCCCCATTGGACATGGCCCTAGAGGCCTTGAGCATCAGGACTGTGAATTGAATCTGAGTCTCTTTGATTTAAGTTCATTTCTGTATTTCATGAAGCTTTATATTCTCTAGGTCTCAGTTGCTAGTCTGCCCATCTTTCAATACCCTTTTGTTCTTCAAAAGCTCACAAATTCATAATTGCTTTGCTATGCTTGGTTGCTATGTGCCGTAACATTAAGTATGGATGTTGGTAGCTGTGTGTTGAAAGACTAAGCCCTGGCTACTAGCCTGGAAATTTCTTAGTATTTTCAATCAAGTGCTGTTTTGTTTTATAATTCAGAGACAGGAAGAGGAACAGAGTTGCCACTAGCCTAATTTATTGGATGATTGGTACTGGATAAACTCAGTATCTTGACCAGTAAAACATTAGCCTGTTAATGCTGGGTCCATTATGCTCCATTGCAATGAGTTTTAGGCTGGCATTTCAAAGGAATGGAAGAGGAGTATTTAATTTGGATTTCACCACTGCCTCAATTAAATCAAGTTTGACACCCCTGATATAGGGCAAAGGCTATCTACAGATGTCTGAAAATTTTACTAATAGATTCATTTCATCTATCAGCAAAGTGCAATTCTTTTCATGTGTTTAAATGAAATGAATAGTTAACAGCTTGCTTTAAAGCATCAATTATCCAACACTTTGGTCTCAGTATTATAAATTAAAACTGAAAAATTGAAACAAAATCTATTTATTTATTTTACAAATTTCCTGAAAAGATCTCAGGGACTGCTGCTCTAAATTATGAATATATTGAATTATATTAAAAAAATATTACCTATTTTTTAATAATTGCCAAAATTCTTATCAACTTTGCTTTAATAGAGATAATATCTTAGAACAGAATGTTATGCTTTTAAGCTTTCAATGATTCCATTTTCCACATAGCTCTGCTGTTTTGATGCCTGTTCTGCAAAGCAGCTTTAATACTTGTCTAGATTAAATTGTAAAGTTACAGCTATCTGTTTTTGAAAGCAGAAACATCAGTAGAAATATAACTATTAAAACAAGAGTAAACTGGATGTGCATTGCCCTAATGCTGCCAATTACTGAAATATAAATAGAAACATTTGGAAGTAAGATTTTCTGTCTCCTTCTGTAAGCAGAAAATACTGGCAAACATTTGTTACTTCTCAAAATAAAATTTGGATAGTCCTCTATAAACTTGGAAATGCAAGCTGCTACATGAATACTGGCCTTTATTACATTTGAAAACAAAGTTAATAGAATAATTAAATGTCAGGCCAAGGATATGTTCTAATGGAATTATTACAACATTTTGCAAGATGCACAGATTTCTTTTATATCTGTATTCCTTATCTAGTAGACATGTGAAGCTGAGTGGGAAATGAATTTTTGTGAAGGATTAAAATGGAAGAAATAGTTTTTCTTTTTTTAAAGATTTTTTCTTATTTCTTATTATCCTCTAAACATTTTCATACAGAATTACTGACATGAGAATTATTGTCTTAGAGCAGTGTTTCTCAGTTTTAGCAACTTTGAGATGTATGAACTTTAATATATGGAGTTGAAATCCATACATCTTAAAATTGCCAAGGTTGAGAAACACTGGCTTAGAGTATAAAGACTTTGGATAGGATTGAAAAAAGGTTGCTGATAAAATTTGTACATTAGTCTCTAGGGATTGCCAACTTTTTTTTTTCAATGGAAGACTCTTCCTTATGGCTATTCCTTGGAAGCTTGCCTTGAGAATATGTTCAGGCCTCTCTAAAGAAGATTAAACCCTTTGCAGATACTGTTGAGACTAGCGATAATTCTGCTCCTTTTCAAATTGTAATATGAGAATTCTTATATTGGAAAATCTGAAAAAATCTCTATTGGCCCAGTTTTTAGATCCCCACAAGTGGTATTGCCAATTGTCATTTACAATTCCTAAGAAAATGTATAAAACAAGAACATAGGAAAATACATTCAGAATATTTTTAATAATTTGATTTGTGCTTTTAATACTAAGAAAACTAACACAGATTTTGGAGTTTTGGGATACAGTATCTCTATTTGTGAAACTTTAACTGACTATGACTATTGATGCTGGGAGTAAATATTATTCCTTTTCCTTACTTTCCTTTCCCTATTCCTGTTGATCTTCATGTCTTTGCTTAGAAGGTGATGACCAGGTCTCATGAGATTTTTTTTCCCCATCCAGAGACAAGACATAGTAATTTTGTTATACATTTGTGATATCATCTGAGGTTAACAAGCTTGTTATTATAACTGAACAATAATAATGTTATAACTTAAATTCATATTTTGGATAACATTGGTGTTTAAAGTTGAATGTGAATTGTAATGGAAATGAGTAAACTCTGTTTATTGAATCTTGAACTCTGTTGATGAAGTTTTAGTAATGAGTTGCAAATATTATTTTAGGATCAGGAGCCATCTATATCTACATGTAAGATTTCTTGACATATACAATATCTTCTCTTTTTAACTATCCTAAGTGGATCAGCAGTGATCAGGTATAATTTAGCTTTAAAAATATGTTCCTGATCATTTCATGAACATCATTAAATTTAATGTTTGTATAATATTACTTTGGGATTTTAATTTTAATTACAAGAACTCTTGGAAACGGTTGCTTGGTAACTCATACACTTTTTTTTTAAGCAAGTTAATTTGTGATGATAAACTATGTAACCGAATGTTAGTGTTAGCTCCGAGATAAGCAAATTTTTGAAAGGTAAACTATAAATGGAGTCCATCACATTTCTTTTTAAGGTGGAGTTGTTGTAATGTTCCATGCTATCTTGGTATAAGCATATTGTACATGGAGACATCAGGATGAAATTGAACTAAAGCATCCATCTTTCTTCCTCTGCTTGGTTTATAATCACATAATGCTATATAACTGAACCTAGCATTTTCTTTCTCCCTGGAAAATTTAATCAAAGCTGTGAACATCAATATGAAGATTTTGCAGCAAATCTAAAGGATTTGGATCAGTGGTGGGTTTCAAAAAATTTTACTGCAGTTCTGTGGGTGTGGCTTGATGGGTGTGGCAGGGGAAGGATACTGTAAAATCTCCATTCCCACCCCACTCCAGGGGAAAGATACTGTAAAATCTCCATTTCCTCCCCACTACAGGGGGAGGTTACTACAAAATGCCTATTTCTTCCCAATCAGCTGGAACTCTGGAGGCAGAAAATAGATAGGGGCAAGGCCAGTCAGAGGTGGTATTTACCGGTTCTCCAAACTACTCAAAATTTCCAGTACCAGTTCTCCAGAACTGGTCAGAACCTGCTGAAACCCACCTCTGGTATGGATGCTTTAACTATTTACTATTTACTAGAAAAGGAGCTGCAGCGTTCATCACATAATTGCAGCCTCCATCTTGATTTTTATGACTCTCCTGCAGACACTCCTTCTTCCTCCTCTTCCTAAATTATATCCTGCCTTTTATCCTGCCATGTAAGCTGCTCAAAGCAGCTTACATGGCAATACTGCCAGGTAGATTAAATTGAAAGACAATGGCTGACCCAAGACTACTCTGTAAGCTTCTATGGCTATGAAGGGATTTCAACCTGGATCTCCTTGCTGTTAATCTCATAACCACCATATCGCATAGGCTCTTATTACTTCTGTTGTTTCCAGCTACTGACAATGATTTTAACCTATTGCATGTTCATATTGATATTTTGTTTTTTAGCTTGTTGCATCCTTGTTTGGGATTATCTATTAATAAAAAGCAGCAGAGTAATTGATTTAGTAAAAGAAAAAAATAAATTGAAATATGAGAATCCTATATATAAGTAGTCCTTGACTTACAACCATTCATTTAGCAATCATTCGAAGTTACAACACTGAAAAAAGTGGTGTATGACCAGTCCTTGCACTGAAAACTGTCTCAGCATCCCCATGATCATATGTTCAAAATTTGGGCACTTGGCAACTGGCATGTATTTACATGGTTGCAGGATCCTGGTGTCATGCCATGCCTTCTGACAAGCAAAGTCAAAGGGGGAAGCTAGATATACTTAATGGTTGTGTTATTCACTTAACAACTGCAGTAATTCACTTAACAATGGTTACAAATAGGTTGTAAAATCAAGTGCAACTTACTTAAGTAATCACCTTGTTTAGCAATAGAAATTATAGCCCCAATTGTGGTAGTAAATCAAGGACTATCCATAAACTTTCTAGTTTCCATTATAGACAAGCATATTATATGTATCTCTATGCATGTACAGTTCATTAAGGAGGGGAAAAATCATCTAGCCAAATGATCTCAGTAGGGTTCCTGAAATGTAGTTAACTTGTGTGAATAAAAAGATTTTATGATTACAATTTGCATGGCTATTTTTATTGTAGAAAGTATGTTAAGATAGATTTTGTCCACTTATTTGAGAATACTTTTACTCAAGTAGACCCCCAACTGACTAAAAGGTTTGAATGTTGAGATTCTTTCAAAAACTTGCTGTGAAATTAAAATTTTAATAGCACTATTACATGCATATGATTTAAATAAAATTAAATGAGATTTAGATTATATTCTTCCTAATTTGCTCTTCTGGTTTTAAGGCTCATAGTCTCTAGCAAGTTGTTCAGACACAATATAGCATGTAGATTAAGAAAATGCTTTTCCTAACTTAAACAGTGCTATGCCCAAAGATCACAACTATTGGTAACAACAAATCCCACCTGTAAGTTAGAAATTGAAGGGACAATGGAAGAAGAAAAATATTTGAATCCCTTTCTAAGGTTTAAAGAGGTTAGGAAATTCCTAACTTTTAGGCTTACAGTGAAAAAATCTTTATTTTCTTTTGGTATCATCATCAATTGCTTAGGTTATTTTTCAAACCATTTTCTATCCAAGATGTAATGTTCTGAGACCTTCCTGAAAACTACTGGAACACTCCTGGAACAGCTCAATTAGTGTTGCCAGGAGGAAGAAGAGAATGTTCTGGAATTTTCTGGAGACTTTTGTTTTTGCACGTATACATTCCTGAAGAGAGGCTGGAGAGCAAGCAACAACAATTCTATTTTTTTTGTAAGTTGTTTTGACAGGATTTTAATCCTGAAGGGTGAGTTATAAGTAATTGCAAGTAAATAAAAACTTGGAGTTTAAGAAAGAAATCCAGTGATTCCTACTATTCCACAGCTAGCTATCCTACTGAGGTATTTTTAATAATTTTAATTTTATCCCATGGGTAGTCCAATTTCATCTTTAATTTTTCTTTAAATCCTGCTTTGTTCTGTTAAGCTTACGTTTGCTTTGAAGTGAAAAATTGAATGCACCATGGGAAGCTGGCATTTACACTTTTGGAAAAGCAAGAAACACAAACAGTTATTGTCTATTTAGAATTGCTCTTTGCTTGGGGCAACAATGAATAATAGCTTCAGAAAACTGGATAACTGCCATTTTTAGGTAGAATACATTTGATGCATTTATTTCATGTTTGGGAAGTGAGGATCTTGAAGTTGCCTAAAGCAATGAAGGTTCCCTGTGGATCAGTCCCCCCACCCCTTAAAAAAAAAACTCTCTTAGGAAATGAATAACTTAACAAGAGAAGGGCAGGAGATCTGTGCATGTATTTTTGTTTCAGAGGCTAGTGTTCACTTAATCACCTGCCAAGCTCACCACTGGATTCAAAACATTAAAACACTGTTTTTACTAGAAGTAGGTAGGTAATGTAGGCGTTTCCAGGACTGCATGCTCTGTTGCCTCACTGCAGTTTTTTTTAAAAATAAAATATTCAGAAACGTACTTTTCTAAACAACAAACTCATCTTTATAGCTGATGAAAGCAGCACAGCCTACATTCTGTTTGATTTATAAATTTAATATAAAGGAAGAAAAAAAGTTACAAAGCTCAAAATTCAGATTTTAGGTATATTTCTCACATTGTGTGATTTTTACACATTAAAAAATAAAATAATCTCAGTAAGGGATTAATTTTCTATTTCTCTGTCTTCATGCATTTCATTGGGTTCTGATTACCAGAACTTACTCAAGTGCAAGCCTAATTACTGTAATTTCCTTCAGAGTTTGGATGTGAACTCTCTGTAATGAATACTGTTTAGCCATTTAGTGTTTATTGAAAAATATTCTGATTGAAATATTTTTAATATGTAAATATAGACCATCCTAGTTGTGACAGAAATATTCCATTCTTGGGCTGGACTTCTTTTTGTGTTTTTCAATAACATTTTATAAATAGAACTACTGACTTCCCATTTTATATATATTCTGTTTCTTAATTTAATGCAATGTTTATTTTAGAATTACACTGAAGCTTTTGTTTCTTATAACATCCCAAACATGTTTTCAGTATAAACATTCTCAAATTAATTTATATTAAACTTTGCACCAGAATAAAATCTCACCATTTTTGTCACAACAGCAGCTAAATCTTATGAATGTCACGAAATTCATCACTGATGTCAGCCTTGGAAGCTTATTAGCTACGTTCCAAGCTACCAACTCTACACTGTGAGAAAAGGGGGGACGGGGTGGTGTGATAGTCATAATAAGGTTATGTAATGGGCAGAAGGAATCATTGCATCGGTCAGTGGAAGAGGAGGGT
>JANHFM010003852.1:183472-198799 GCA_032468115.1 Grayia smithii
GGGATGGCCCATATAGGAATCTTATAATTCAACTTATAAAAATATTTTTTCCAAACTCTTAATAAAGCATTTCTCAATACATGAGTTTTAAATACAACATCAATCTTTTTGTCATACAATACATACGCATGCCATCCAGATAATATTATTTCTTTAAGAGAATGAATGTTTGATTTAAAATTGGTTATTGTTTCTTTTTAGTTGAAGAAACCACAGAAATTTCTTTATATCTAACATCCAAATTTTAATGAATCATAAACTAAAGTTTATTTATATATTTATTTTATTTTGTTTATTTGTTGAGTGTGTATTAGATAATATATATAAGTAAAAGCATGAATTGAATACATAAAATGAATACAATTAAAGGGCACATTAGGACAGGGATGGTAGGCACGCTGGTGCTCTTATGCACGCCCCTTGTTTTGTCATTTTAGTCTCACAAATATAAGAAACATCACCCCTCTATTTTTTAATGTCTGACAATCTCTGTTATTTCACATTTCTTTTCATTTTGATGACTGCATTTTCTTTTTGCCTTCTTTAAAATAAAATAGTTTTGGTGTCTTTTAGTTTCAATGCTCCTCACCAGGAGTTCACTGACACCAGATGGTTGATAAAAATGATAGCACTTAGTGTAAAGCTAACACCAAATGTGTTCTTTTAACCATCAATCTGTGAGAAGAGAGGAAGAACTGATAAGAGTCAATCTGTTTGTAAATAGTATCCAAATAATATTGGAATGCAGAGAAAAAAAAATGAAGTTTAACACAATAGATTTCTCCAAAATTTCCTTTCTGTCCTTACTATGGATAATTTCATTTACTGAACTTGTTTATTCATGCTCAAACAAGCATTGATATTAATATGGATGCATGTATATATAAATCAAGATGTTGCTTGATTTATTTCATTGACATCATTTTGTTCAACAGCATAGTACCCTCAGTCATCTATTTCTTTTTGCATTTAACTGGACATTGGTTGGCTTAATGCGGTACTTGACAGTCTTTTCCAATGCCAACACCATTACTTTTGTGACCTAGGCCAAAGGTCACCATTACTTATGTGACCTAGGCTTCCTGAGTCATTAAAACACATGAATAGTTACAAAAACCTCTTTTATTGTAACAGCTGAGAATTACGTTCATTCCCCATTAGTTTTAAAAAAGTCCTTTGGGAGAAGTCCTTCACCAACCTTTCTCTCCTTTGATACGCTGCCAAAGACCTTACTTGGCAAAGCCCCACTGAATTCAGAATCAAACAAGAGATATCAACATGAAACAGAGTTAACAACATTGCTTTCCTGCAAAGCCCTTTGCTTCTCTTTTAAGTTATATGAGAGGGGCCAATCATCTCTTGGCCTTACTCCCGAGTCGTCCCTTTTGTTTTAGCTGCTCTTGCCTTCTGGCAGCTCTTTGCATGCATGCACTAGGAACAGGCTCCTCTGTTCTTCTGTTCTTCTGCCTCTCTGATGTCCAACTCTGGAGGCTCCGGAGTCTGTACATAACTCCCAGATGGCCCTGGCCTCATCTCTGCCTCTGATGCAGAGCCCTCGCCCGAGCCTTCTCCAGACTCCAGGACTGGCCCATGTTCCTCCCCATCTGCCTCACTGTCCGATTCTGCTGCCAATTCTGCAGGCTGCTGGCAGACCACAACAATTACATAACCTTGAGGAACAAGAGAGCAAGCGACTGTGGAAGTCCTATTTGGGGATGGGGGGAAGGACAGAATCGGCCTAGAGGCAAAACAATTTTCTTCAGTTGGGATTATTATTATAAGAATGTTTTCTTTGCAAGTAGAGGGCTTAACCTTTATTTTCCTTATTTCTAGAAATTCTCTAATTTCTATTTTTTTCTTATTTTTTACTCTATCTAATTTTCAATTTTACTTTATAGATCTCCATTCCATATACATACTTTTTACCCAATCGTACACAATGTTTTGCTTTAGTTAGTCTTTGCTTTAACATACTTCTCCTTGTTTTCTTGCTAATGCTAGCCCTTCTCCAACTCCCCTTGCCTCAACATGACTTGTCAGCCTAAGGCCATCTGGGTTGTTCACTTGAGGCATGCCTTCTTTGAACGGCTTTTACTAATATGAGGTACTTTAGGCTACCTTCCTAAAGTTCTATTAGCACCCTGTTTTGGACTATTTTTTTCTTTTATTTTTTTCTAAGCCTTTCCAATGTTAGTGTCCAAGCCTTTTTTTTGGAAAAGATTTAGCAGTGCGCCTGGACTTTTTGGAACTTAACTGTTGGATGTTGATGACCAATTGTGTGAGTTCCTGAGACACAGTTGGGATTGTCTTCTGTTGCCTGGACCTCACTCAAGATGTTGGATGGTATTGGCTAAGCTGTTCTGATCTGGCAGATATTTCAGTTACTCCTATTGTCATCCAAGACTTTGGTATTTAGGTTTTATACTTTTAGATATTTTGGGACGTCTTCATTTTGTTTCCCTTTTTTCCATTACTTCTATTATACTTTTTTTCCAGCCAGTTCTCCAAAATTGTGAACATGGAACCTTTAAAAAGGAATAGGAAGAGTGGAAAATACGGACATGTGTTATTTCCACTTATTCTCTGCAGTACAAACTCTGTGGCAGATTTTTTTAAAAATTGATGTCAAATTTTAGTAACCTGATAGATCAATTTTCTTGAAGATGAAGAAATGTGATATTTCAGGCATTGTTGTACTCTTCACTACTGTAATTGAAACCATCCACCTTGCTGCTGGTTATAATTTTGAAATAACTACCTCAGCATGATGAAAAATGAAGGCTTTCATTGATTAAAACTTGTAATTCTTTCACTGTATTCATACTTAAAATTACCTTGAAGCAAATACCTTAGTTCATAACATCTTGCCCTGTCTCTCTTTTTCTTATTTATAGGTCAAATACAAGCGAGACTTTGAAGAAAGCAAAGGAAGAGGTTTCAGCATTGTTACTGACACACCCGAATTACAAAGACTGAAAAGAACTCAGGAGCAAATCAGTAATGTATGTGACAAGGATCACACATAAAAAAAAAATATTATGGAAGTGACAGTGAGTTGGATGATTGTTTCCAGAATTGAGTCTGTATGGCTTCAGAAATTGGATTATTTGATGCTTTGTGTGCTTGTGAGTCTAATTTTGTTTTACTTAGTAGCACATTGGTAGTGTGTGTTTTCTTCTCCAAGTAAATTAAAGATGGAATTACCAATCAAATTTATTTAAAAATGACAAATTAGTATATTTATGGTAAGCTTCAGTGCAATGCAATCCAAATATTTTTCTGTTGTGAATTAGATAATATAATTATAGAACTACTTTCCAAATAACTTTAGCTTGCAGAATTACTTTATTTAATAGGAACACTGGCTTGGATGGAAAGGATTGTCACTGGGGGAAGAAAAAGTTCTAAGAATTTGGCTGAGGAAATAATAGAAGACTTCTTACCGGAATATCACAATGCATTGGGATTTATAACATGAATACTTTTGCATAAGGAAAATGCTCTGTGTCTTAAAGAAGTTGTGCAACAGAACACTGCTTCTGACCTGAGGATACTACTATCATGCAATGTTCTTTTCTTATAAGGTAGAAAAAGCTTTACAGTGAGTGGGAATGCTTTTTGACAGAAATTTTAGTTCTAATCCATTGTAAATGATATTTTTTGAAGTAAATTCACTGTAACATATAATCTGCAAAAAGAAAATGGTACAAAACAAACAGATGAAGATCCAAAGGGTTATAGAAATTTGTAGTTTGAAATATGAAAAATAGTATATTCAAATAGATGATAGCTTCTTATTCTCTCTGTTGGGGTTCTTATATCAGAACAACTTTTGACTAACCAACGGCAGGAAGACATTTTGATTTACTTATTTAAGGATGTGATTGTAGGAGATAAGTCTGCTGAAAGCTGGTACGGGATTATGAGGAACTGCTGAAATCCATAAAATGTTTAGAGTAATATGAAAAAAGGATAAAGAAGGATTGTTGATAGCCTTTGGCAATACCAAGGAACAGGAAGACAAGAAAGGAGTGTATTATACAAATACAGTCTGAGATATAAGATTTAGGGCAGCTGTGTGATAATCCCAACTGTTATTCAGGAGATGTGGAGTGTGTTTCTCTCCTCTCTTTTCTGAGGTAATGGAGGTAAGTTTTTAGAATACTTTGGGAGGATTAAAAAAAGATATATTAGGAACAATATGCTATTAGCAACATTTAAAACTATATTGCTGAACTAAACAACAGCTTTATTTTCAAAGGTCTTCAAAATCCTTTGCTTGGTGCGGTGTACATTTTTTTTATTAACAATGATTAATAATTGTAAAATGTTACATTTGCACTGAAGTCTTTTGCTATTAAAAAAAATACGAGGAAATTTGAGAAAAGGTTACAGAATAATAATATATCAAGATGGAAGTTTGTCATTAAAAGATCAGCAGAACCTGAATATCAGATATATAATTTTATAACTAGGTAAAGGTATGGCTCTGGAATTCAGTAGGACTGCAGTCATTTGAAGAAGAAATTCGTAGCAGCAAGATCAAGGATAGAATTCAATTGTCATCATAATAAAAAACTCAATGTCTTGTATAGATTGCTCTAAGAGTATTAAATAAATTAACTGCTTTTCCTAATGACCAGTTTTGGACATTTTAGTTCACTTTTCATAATTGAATGAACATTTTAAATTGCCTGTGGATTTTCCAATTTGTGTAGTGTAGTTTGAAATGCTCATAAATTATTGTATTTTCAATATTTCAGGTCAAAATATTAATTTTTTTCCTGGAGAGTACATTGCTTTGGCTTTCAAGGAGTCTGCCTATGATGTTCATTCAAGAATACAGCAAACGACACTTTTGTTTATAATCATAAACATTATTTTTTTCCTTGTTACTTGTAAATTTTGCTATTCACTGTTTAGCTTTTTTTTAGTGTTTCATAAAAAAGATAATAATGAGCACTGAAAATGAAAAATAGTGTGAGAAAATGAATATAATTATATTTTAAATACAGCATGAAACCAAGTCCTATGAAATAATTCATTTTTAACCTCAGTAAGAAATTTTAAATTATATTTAAAAAAACATGTGATGGTATTTTCATGTAAGTGTTTTCATGACTATTTCATAATTCTGTTGGTTTGATACCATGTAGTGCTATTAGCCAAGAATCACTAAAGAAGCCAGCGGTTTGCTTAAATGTTCTGATTGGAGGAAGTAGCTGAGCTAAATGGAAAATATTGTCGTTCTGTACTTATTGAGGTGAGTTTTCTCCTTGACAATCATAAAAGTTATCACAAAATGCAATTCAGAAACTTAATATACCTGTTTCATTTTATGAATATGTTCAAGTCCAGTTGTTGGACAGTTTCTTAGAATTAATTCTTGATAGACAGTGTGTTAGTGGATATTTTTTCTTGTCATTAATTGTATAATTAATACAAATACATTTGTATTAATGCTGTTCATTACAGAAATGTATTTGTTCAAGGCTTTACATTAACATAGATTTATTATGAAATGCATATTGATAAGAAAATATATTGTTTAAAAATAAGTTGTTTGATAAATAAAATATTGAGATAGCCATATTTATCTGTAGTAATAAAAACAACACATTTAAATGTAAAACTAAATCATGATTAATGCTATAGTATAGGAAAAAATTTAGCTTCATTCTGGGCTTGTGAACTTCACCATACCTTTCCTTCTGCCATGTGGCTAAGAACATTTTAGAAATGTTTGATTTCATTTCAAGTTTACTACAATTTATTTTAGGCACTAATTAAGAATTAGTTTACCTTAATATAATCCATTCATCATTTTATGTTAGCTTACTTTAAAGTAATAATAGATATCAGTTTATGAAAAATAATTATCTGTAGTTAAGTGTTTTTAAATTCTTTGTCCATACAGTATGACTGATAGCAGTCAATGGGAAAAGGAAGAGCTGAACCATACAGTACATTTATTGCAACTAAGTTAGCATACACTAACACTTTTACTGTATATTATACTCCCTTTATTTGAATTATTGTTGAATAATTGTTGCAATAAGGACTTTTTTTCTTTAGCGTCTCACAGAGATTTCCCTCGTCCCCCAATCTCTTTGGAGGTTTCTTTTTTCCTAAGAAAAGTTTAAAAAGAATTAAAAAATTCTCTGCATATGGAGCTCAGAAAAAAAAAAGTGCAACACATTCAACTCTCCCTTCCTATCATAATTGCTTGGATTGTAGATTTTTTTTCTAGGATGTTGCAAAAATGGGGGACATTCAGATGTCAGACATTTACTTGACATTCAGAAATTTTATCTCTTGATCAGGAATTCCAGGACTTTGTTTTTAACAAAGAGCCTGAAAATTTGAAACCCCTGTTTTAGCAGAAAATGAAAAACTATAAATAAAAACTGTAGAAAAATAATTTTTAGAGATTATGATTTAATTTTTTTCTTGCAGATTTATTTTGTGTGTGCATAGTTTACTTTCATATTTATCTGATAATTGTATATACATTATATTTAGTATGAATCATGCCATTTTGCTGAAGTAAATACTTAAGGCAGCTAGCAATGATTAAAATACAAGACAGAAAAGGATAACAGACCAAACCAATTTATTTATTAATTAAACCAATTAAACATCTAAACCATTCAGAAGTTTATTCTAATAAAACATAGGAAATAAAATTAATTCTAATATCTAAAAATTTGGTGAAATAAATGTATTTCTGTAGTTTTTCTTGAGGCCAAGAGAGCACTATTTCGTCCATCTGCTCTTCCCTGCCACGTGCAGGAATTCAATCCAGAACTCTCTTCTAAGTACAGTTAGTTGAATCTCTAACAATGGGTGAAACTTTAGAAAGGCCTTACCTATGGTTATTGGGTATCTGAACAGACAAAGGAGAATGCAGATAAGTTGAAAGAAGGACATATGGGGAAAGGAGAACATGGAATTAAGAAAAATAAGAATTTGAAAATCATATGTAGTCATATTAAGAATTCTGTTAATTCTTTGGACAACAGTTCAGAAACAAGTCAGAAAAGTTGCTTTGTAGCATAAAGTGAAAACAAGTACAGTACTGTCTACAACTCTTTAAAGTAGCCACATCTTTCTCCAAAGCTGCATTGCTGCAAGCAAGTACTATACTTCTGCCCTCCATGCTCTCGAAGGCCCTGAATATTCTCCTAATTTCATTAAATAAAATTTCATAAACAAGGCAAATATATTTTTAACCTGGAACAAAATACAGTTTTCTGAAGGTTCTACTAAATTAGTTTTTCTTCCCTCCTTCCTTTTGCTGCCTCAATGTATAATGTATGCCTCTCTTCTTTACTGCAATGAAATCAGCACTAAGAAACAGAATTCTAATGCAACATATCCTACCAATAGATCTTTCAGGGTTCCAAGTAATAGATCCATCACAAACAAAAACTCCCGGGGAGGTGAATTCCTCAAAGAATAGCTTTATTGGAAATATCATGTTGGCACGTATCTGATGAAAACCAACTCTGAGGGGCCTCTTGATTTTCACCTAATTAAAAGTAAAAGTTTTCCCCTCAATTCCAAACTATCAGTCACACGGCCCAATCAATGCAGCTTCTGCTGGTCTGGTAACATCACTCCTTCCTCCAGTCAGGTGTGAGAACATCTTTGGTTCCCAAGAGAAAGTATTTTATTTTGACTACACAGTCCCAGCTATCTCTAATCCCCCCTCCCTATCCCTCGTTCCAGTGTGGCAGCATGGAAGCCTCAAGATGGCTTCTGCTAGGTCAGCTTCAGGGTTGACAATATCATACTTACCTCCCCTAACATATCTTTCCAGCCTGTTATCCCTCAATTTTGCTAGTGCCTTCCTAGTCTTGGCTTTTTCCTGTTCTTTCTCCCAATATATTATTCCAGATCAGTCACATTTTAGTCTACCTGGTACAAAATAGCCATATTTCATTCTATATATGGATCAAAAGTTCTGCAATATTTTGGGTTGGGCATGGACTAGTTCAGGACCATTTTTTTACATTCCTCATTCAATGTTTTTAATTGACAAATTAACTAATTAATTAAGTCTAACCTGTATCTCTTCCTCTAATACAGTGTTCCCCAACCTTTGTTGGTTGGTGACTTGGTGTGGGGCGGGGGGGAGTTAGGAAGAAGGGATGGTTTTGTGTGAAGTGCAGGTGTGCCACAGCCGTCACTCATGTGAGCGGGATTGTGAGTGTCAATACACTCTGCCTGCGTAACTGGGGTTGCGAGCACTGGTTCCCACCACTCAAGTGAGTGGGGCTGTGAGTCCAGTGCCCACTGCTCGTGTGAGTGAGGTTGCCCACCACTCACGCCATTTGACCACACTGCTAAGCCACATCCTGGTAGTGGGCCATGACTCACAGGGATCCCTGCTCTAATAGAATGCTGTAAAAAGATTAACTGAAAAATTAATATTACAAAATATAATTGATAGGCCTGTTCACTTGGTTACATCTGTATGAACGTTTTCAGCCATTTTTTATTTATAATTCTTGAAGTATATTTTTTAGCTAGCAATGCCAACAAATAACATTCATATAGGTTTACTTTGAAAGGAAAGGAAAATGTTTGCATGTGAACAAGGACTGAAGTAAATATGGATTGTTTTGTCTGCCACTTGTCAAGGTAGTCATATGAAAAAAGGTTACTGTATATTACCTGCTTAAAATTTCTGTGATCATTGATCTATTAGAATTCTTGCTCAAATCAACTTAAAAGAAAAAAAGAAAAGAGGTGACATTTGTAAAATATTTCTTTGCTTAAGAAGTCTTTATTTGCAGACTGAATTTTTCTAACCTACTTGTTAATTATTATAATCCCCTTTTTTTTCTCCTCCAAGGTCAGAAAAGTTTATATTTGAGGTATATAGATACCTCAAAGATATAGTAATGATCTATAGAAAGTAATGATCTAAAGAAGATGATCTATCTATAGAAAGTAATGATCTATACAAAGATATAGTAACAAGATATAGTAATGAATCAAGGGGAGACAAGGAAAAAGAGGCTAAAATTATTTTTCATCAGTTATTGACTAGTTGCATTTGCCTTGACTTTGGATTATTTATTGCATTTTTATGCAATAAATCTGCTTAGTGACTAGAAAAGCATATCTGTTGTGTTAAAACATTGAAATAGATATGAATAATATTGATATCTTGTCGTTCTACTTCAAATAGAATTTGACTGGGCCTGTTTTTGTCTGTTCATTTATTTATTAACCCAGTGCTACTCTTGATTCTTGACACATTTTTGAAGCAGGACTGAATTCTTTTATCATCATGAGAATAGTCAGATTTAAGGCTGATGCAAGATGTAATATAATACAGTGCCATATACATTAATCAACGAGAATGTAGCTAAAGAGAAGAGTAAGTTTCTTTAAAGAAGAATTGAGGCTAATAAAAATCTACTATATCAAAATAACTTAAAATGGAACAATTCTGTTTTCTTGTGCAGAAATTGTATTTTTTGCAGTCTTGGTATTCAAATATTAGAGATAAGTTGATTGAGGCATATCTATGCTAAAAACAAAGTTGCAATCAATCTACTCTTACCTTCAGAGATTTTCATTTGTGAAACAGAACTATCAAAAGACCTTCTCAGTCTCTCTGTTAGGCACTCTCTAGCCAGATTAGCACTCTCTTTTGTTATGTAGTCAGCTCTATTCCTGTTGAAGCCTAAGATGAAGTGAAATCAAGAAAAACGATTTTCTTTTGAAAACCTCCCTCCCTAAATTCATTTCATAGTGTAGTAAGTTAATCTTTGACTTACAGTCAAATTCAGTTCTATTTGTAGAGGCCCTTTCTTTCTTTCTTTCTTTCTTTCTTTCTTTCTTTCTTTCTTTCTTTCTTTCTTTCTTTCTTTCTTTCTTTCTTTTTTTCTTTCTTTCTTTCTTTCTTTCTTCCTTCCTTTCTTTCTCCTTCTCTCTTTTTTTTTGGAGAACTCTATATTTCTGTTAACCGGATTTCTTGAAAAATTGAGCCAGGTGTGTCAACAGTTCTGTATTCTTAAGATTAAGGGTTAACTGATTCTTAAT
Organism: Grayia smithii; assembly: GCA_032468115.1. Classification (NCBI taxonomy): domain Eukaryota; kingdom Metazoa; phylum Chordata; class Lepidosauria; order Squamata; family Grayiidae; genus Grayia; species Grayia smithii. The sequence continues at coordinate 193,532 of JANHFM010003852.1, forward strand.
TTTTAAAATAAAATAAAAACTGATTAAAATACAAAGAGCTGCCTTAAATTGTCCTTACTCCTAATATAGCCCAGCGTCCTTCATTTACTGTCTTCCACATTTGTTGACTGTACTTCCCTTCCAGCCAATATGAAATTCACTTGTTGAACAAATTATGCTTGGAAAATGCTGAAATAGACAGTATTCTGCTCAGCTAAAGCTTCTCCTGGATTCGTGGCACAGTTCTAGCTCTTAGCCTTGTTAATATTGTTTAAACTTAAGATCCAGAACTTGAATTTTGGAAATAAAATATGTATTCTGTCGTGTAATCAAATTAAAAGTTACTTTAAAAAACATTTAGAAAAGTAGAGAAATAAACAAATGTTTATAAAACTTTGTGTGCTGAGTGAGTGTAGATGCCAGATGAAAAATCCATGTGGTTTTCTACCCAACATTGTCAGAATGGTTTGCTTTTGTTTTCTCCTTAGGACCAAAGTTATCCAATGCTTTGTGCGTAAAATAATAATTGAACACTCTTCCATTTTCTATCGAGGTCCTGGCTGGCATTGAGCAATATACTTTTAAAAAATATTTTCTAATTATGGTTGGTTATTTTAAAATTTAATTTCTTATGGAACAACTTGGCTGTGTAAACATTTAATCTTCATTAAAAGACTTCTTTCATTTTTGAAAGTCTTTGCCTTATAACTGAGATATTTTTTGCATATGAATGATTTTCCATTTATGTATATATTTGGATTCATATATTTATTCATTAATTTTACCAAATTGGCTTACAAATCTAACATGGAACAACAACTTGATGAATTAGCACAATATGTGATTGCAATCTGAGTGTCCTTGTACAGTCTAGACTAATGTCTTCTTGTCATTGGAATACAAAGTTGTTAAATAAGTAGGCAGGTTGTGATATGAATTTGGAATACTTTTAAACTTGCTTTCCTTATTTCATTTGTGTAGGTCAAATTATACTATTAATATAAGAACAGACTTTCAGTTCTGACTTTCAGAGAAACTATTAAGTATTATTTAGAGAATGAAAGTAGTTTGCCTCAAACGTGAACTATGCATGCATTTATTTAAAGTATTGCATAAACAATACTTGTCACCAGTTGATTGCAGTAGACTATAATTGGATAAATTTATGCCTGATAAATTACCCCTCCCCAATTTTTATTTTTATTTTTGTGCACTCACTGGGATGGTTTTGCAGCCTGAAAAGTTAGCAATATTCAATTTGTATGGTAATCTCATGTACAATATATTACTGTATTAAAAGAATATAGGCATATAGACCAAGATACTTTTGTCTTTTATCAAAACAGAAACTGTCTTTTCTCCTAGGATATTGAATTTATCCTAGGATATTGAAGCCACTCCATAGTTTATTCAGGTTGTTGAGGACTATCCTCTAAAAGCATTGTGATCAGGGTCTTGTTTGAAAAGAATTCTTGAGGGGTTTAAATTGTGAACAATTATCTTAAGTATCTGTAAATTTAGTGAAATCTCCAAAATGAGAAGATGGCTTTACCCAATCTGGAGATATTCTAAAAAAATTGAATGGCTTAAGTTTTGCGCCATAAAGATCTAGAATCTCTAGAAATCTCTAGAAAACCTTGTATAAAATTGGTAGAGACTTCTTAATTTTTTTGCATGTATAACTATTAGGAAAATAGTTTTGGAAATTTTATATAAATTGCTATTTAATTAATAAGAGCTGGCTTTTGATAAAAAGTAGCATGCAGAAGTCAGGTATACTGATGTATAATAAAAATAACAACAACACATTTTATTTATAGTCAAGCACCCCAAATATTATTCAATTAATTAAGGGGAAAAGAGCCCCTCCTTGAGGGAGATGGAAATATAAATAACCATCAATCAATCAATCAATCAAATAAAAGTTTCAGAAAGAAAACAACCTGAAATAACTTGAAATTCTAACGTGTCTATTATAATATGCAGTTTACAATCTATTCTTTAATGGTCTAAGTTTTTGGCATAGAAATTATACATTTTCAGAAATAATTTTTGTTACCAACAATTTATGCATCATGAAGGAATTTTTTTTGATGTGAAACTAATGAATACCTGTTTCGTACCACTTATTGAACCTTCTTATCTCACTAACAACCAGTACAGTGGAAAAAGGATCCTTTTAGTATATTGAAAGACACAGAGATCAAATTCAGTTCTCAAGTTTTCATATATCCGAAGTTAAAGAATTTATCTTGTCCTTCATCTCTCCCCTTGCTCCTTCTCCATCACCACAACTGCCACCATCCCTAGAGGGGCTGCAGCTCCTTCTTTTTCTCCTTTTCCTGGAACTGGGCTCTGGTGGGTGCAGCTTCCTGGTGCGTGGTAAGCAGCCCCAGAACTGCAGGATTTTGGAGCTGCTTGCTGCCCTGCAAGGCAAGGTGCCAGATGGCCAAAAGGGCAGAGATTATAGGGGCAATAGGTAGGTGAAAGGCCTTTACCGTAGAGCAGTGGTTCTCAACCTTCCTAATACTGTGACCCCTTAATACAGTTCCTCATGGTGTGGTGACCCCTCTCAGTAGTGGGTTTCTGTGGGCATGGCATATTTGGTGGGTATGGCTTGTTTTGTGGGCTTGGCTTCATGGTCATGTGACTGGGTGTGACTTGCAGTCATGTGACTAGTGGGCATGGCGTGGTAGTCATGTGACTGGGTGGGGGTGGCTAGGTGGTCATGATCCTAGTTCCCTAAGGATTCCCCCATCCGGATCTTTTACAATCCCACCCAAAGAGTCTATCTCCACATCCTCTCTTTTCCCTCTGATCCTCCCCCCTTTCCTTCTTTCCTGACTCCCATTCTCTTTTCCCTCTCTCATCCTCTCTCTTCTTTCTTTCTTTCTTTCTTTCTTTCTTTCTTTCTTTCTTTCTTTCTTTCTTTCTTTCTTTCTTTCTTTCTTTCTTTCCTGTCTCCCATTCTCTTTTCCCTCTCATCCTCTCCCCTCTTTCTGAGGGACCTCCAGAGCGCCGGATTTAAATTTTTCCAAATATGATTGCTATCAGGTTTTTTTCCTTTAAATTTTAAGTAATTTCACACATGCACATGGTCACTATGCCATTTCTTGATCCAGAGAAACATGTTTCAAGTACTGGACCATTAGGAAACTGAAATGATGTTAGCCAATTTCAGGAATATCTTGGAAGAGCCTCAGCCAGGTATGAAATTTTACATTTGCAATACTTTATAGCAGAAAAGGCAGATATTTTGATCAGCCTAGCACCCTAACTAGCATGGGCAATGAACAAGGATGATGGGAGATATAATTCAAATATCCTGGGGAGTAACAAGTTGTAACCTAAAACTAAAGCTCCACAGATTTATTTCATCATTTGCAAAAACTGTCTCACTTCTTCTGTCTTGAACTTGGAGATCTAATAAATTTCATAGCTTCTTTTGAGGTAAAGTCATGGTTTTTGCTCTGGGATTTCCAAGAACCAACTTACTGACTGAATAATTGTTACATTTTCCCAATGAATGGCTGGATGGATATTACCATAATTGTCTCATTGTCTTCCTTGACTACTCTCAATATTCTGTAGTTGGCAGAAATGACAAATTTATGGCTGACTTCCAGTACTTTGGAAGGTTTGGGGAGAAAAGATCTTGGATTGGAAGTACAGTTACTTCTACCATTTATTCCACTTCACTGGTTTCCAATATATTTTCCTTAGTAATGAGGAAATATACTAATGAGCTCATAAATATCCCACTAACAGAAACACAAAGATACTTCTATTTTTTTATTTATTTCAATTTGTATAACCTTAACATTTTGGGGCGGATCTATGATGTCATCTTTTCTCATCCTCAGCCAATCACAAAACTAGTTTACAATTATCTTTAGATTTTTCAGCTTAAACTATTTTTCCTCTTCTCCAACAAAATCTTGCCATATCCAATTTGCAATGTTGAGGGTGATGCAATCAGAAGCCAGGTTAATCAAGGTGAACCTAATTTCAAATAAAAAAAGAATTGGAATCAGAAGTATGTGTCTATCACTGGCTTACATACTTACAATTGAAGTAATCTAGACCAAAAAATTACGGGTTTGAATCTGTATAAAAATCAGTTTGAAACTGTATTGTGTGCTAATGAAGAACATGTTATTGCCAAAGGGGTACAAAGTGTTGTTCATTTTGAATCTCAGAAATGAATACGTGAAATATTGCATGGTAAGGAACTTGGTATAATATCATGCTTGAGCAATGAAAAAATATGTGGACAAAATGATCTAAAATTTACACTGAATTATAATTTTAAAGATTTTTTTTTTTCAAAATGATGTATCATTGGTACCTATCATCTGACAAATTTTCAAAAATACTGTATATAAAAATATCTCAAATGTATGTTGGAAATATAATTGTAAAGACAGAATTTTTATCATCTGGTAGACTTGTGATAAAGCCAAAAAATATTGGAGTCAGATTCATACTGTATTTTAATGCAGAAGAGCTTTAAAATGAAAATAAATTGAAACTAGAGGACAAGGAACTTGAAAAAAATTTTCTCTGACTACAGAGGAATTATTTATGCACAAAAATGGAAAATACGTCAACCCCCACAAGGGAGGAATGGAAGAAAAAATTAGCAGAGATGGCAAAATTAACAGTTTTAATAAGAGAAAAGAACTTCTAGTTTTATTTCTCCCTGGAAACAGCCTTTAGACTTTGTGCTCAAGATAGAAAAATATATATCATATTTTTGGACTATAAGACGCACTTCCCCTTCCCCTCAAAAGTGGGTGGAAATGTTTGTGCATCTTATAGAGCGAATATTGTGGTGGAGGGGAGGGAGGGGATGGTGCAGCTAACGGGCCGCAGCAAACAAGCAGTTTTTTTTTCTTGCTTTCTTCCTCTAAAGTGAATGTGTGTCTTATAGTCTGGAGCATCTTATACTCCGAAAAATATGGTAATTTTGACTTTGGAATTGCTGATTTGTTGTTAAAGAAATGGCTAATATTTACTACGAATATTTGTTCTCCTATGTTGTGCCATGCACTTATGAAGTGGTTGTTTTGTTTCGCCAATGCACATGGCTCACTGCATATATATTTTTTTTAATCCCATTTATATCCCGCCCTTCTCCAGAGATTCAGGGTGGCTTACAATTAAGCACAAGCCAATGTGCTTAGCAAATCCCTTCATTCTTTGTATATGTCTGCTTATTAGGGCTTTTGCCCCCCAAAGCGGCATTTTTACAAAGTCAGTTCATTGCCCCCAACAATCTGGGTCCTC
>JANHFM010003852.1:198899-210127 GCA_032468115.1 Grayia smithii
ACATAAGAAAAGATACATTCGGCATGAGTCATAGGGTACAACACTTAATGATAGTCATAGGGAACAAATGAGCAATTTGTTTGTTTGTTTGTTTGTTTGTCATAGGGAACAAATACAAAAGAGAAAAAGAAAAATAGCTGGAAATAAAACAGATACTGAATATAGATTAAAATATTATGAAAATATTTTCTGGACAAACAATCTACTTTTCCCTTTTATTCGTATATCTATACCTTATATTGAACATTAAAGGTTGTTGCTATTTTCTATTTAAATCCTAGAAATCATATTCCAGGTGTCTAAACTTGTCTTGCTCTGTAATGTACTGTTTGAATCTGATTGTAAAATTCCATTACAGATATATGCTATCAATTTTGATTGTAGCATGTTCATCAATTCTATTCCCAATCTAATGTTGTCAGCAAGGTTTCTCTTATACAGCATTGTTGCCAATGTAATAAATTGTAATATGTTTCATTTATTAATTTTCTAATTTATTAATATAGGTATGATTTCATGAATTATACCTAATAGAATATCTGTGACTTCAGTTTCAATTTTATATTTAGGGCTTTTAAAAAATATTTTGATCATTTTGATTGGCATTTCCAATCAAATCATTTCCAATTATACGCTTTTTCTATCTTGGTGATTAGTGACAGGTTATGAACCATCCATAAAATATATTATTCATTCATTATTTAACAAATTTATATGACTGCGTATCTCACTGCATGTGACTCTGGGCAGTCACATGCAGTGAGATAGGCACAAACTCTTAAAAACACAAATTCTTAAAAAATAAATAAAAGCAAGATAAAAACATCTAACTAAACACAGTACAGTAATCATACAGGTTTCCTAATTGGATCCTCAAGCTTGCTGGAAAAATCACATTTTCAGGGCCTTTTATAAATATTTAAAATTATATATTTAAATAATATAATAATAATAATAATATAATATAATAATATATCCTTTGGGAGAAGGGCGGCATAGAAATTAAATTATTATTATTATTGTTATTTAAATATTTATATATTTATTAAAATATACATTATGAAGTTTTATAACAATTTTCCCTTATATTATAGCCTAGATGTGTTAGATCGGGTGATTGAAGACACGGAGAGTGACTTAACAACAACAGCTCTTTATTACAAATGAACAGCAACCAGCAGAGCCTCGTTGGCAAGGCTGACTTATATAGCGAGTCTTAGTCAATCAGTGGCTATAGTTTTTTCACCTAAACAGCGGACCTTGGTGTAACCTTATTACAATGGTGATTGACAGTCCCAATATCTAACACTCCTTCCCCCTTAATTAGCATTTACCCAAGTAGCAAACATAATCCTTTAAGTATGTGGGCGTCTGCATGTTCCTGCGGACCTTCGCAGTTCCATTGGTGATTCAGTGGTAGCCAGAGCGGCTGTGCCTTCGTTCTCTAGTGGAGTGTCAATAGGTAAACTCTGGATGCCCCTTGGATCAACCCCAGGAATATTCAGAACCAGATCTCTGGCCTCCCATTGCTGGATCTCTGGTTCTGCGACTAGTGTTTCAGGGTTCTCAGGATTTTGTTCCTCTAGGGAGTGATTAAAAGGAGTGTTATTATACTCAGAGTCCATTTGATGGTTTGTGTCTTTAAGGCGACTTCTGAGTTGATCTATGTGGCGTTGCCACAATCTGCCATCGTCAACCTAACAATGTATGAGCGGGGACCCGTCACATGGTCTATTCTACCTGTCAGCCATGTGGGACTGTCAGCATAATTCTTAGCGAAAACTGAATCGCCCTCAATAAAGTTCCTAGTTTTCTCGGGATGGGTTTTGCTATCCGTGGGTGAATAGCTAGGGTGCAAGCGATCTAAGACCGATCGCACCTTCCTGCCCATTAGGAACTCGGCTGGACTTCTACCTATGACTGCACTAGGTGTGATGTGCTGCCAAAGGAGAAATTTATCTACTTTGCCCAGTCTCCTTGGGCAAAACAACTTAGCACCTCCTTGGCGATCTCACGGTCCTCTCTGCTTGACCATTACTCACCGGGTGAAAAGGGGCTATTAGGGCAGGGCGGATCCCTAATTTTGCCAGGAACCTCTCAAATAAAGTGGTGGTAAATTGTGGCCCATTATCTGACACCAGGATTTCAGGCAACCCATGTGTGGCGAATAAACATCTAAGAACCTTGATTACTGCCTCAGCAATGGTTTACCCCATTAATACAATTTCTAGCCATTTCAAATAGGCATTAATAACTACCAAAAATGTCTGACCATGAAATGGGCCAGCAAAATCTATATGAACCCTAGACCATGATCCCCTAGGTTGCTCCCATTTGTGGGCTGGTGCCTTGGGGGGGGGGGCGCCCTGGATTCTTGACACGGAGTGCACATTGCAACATATTCCTGGATCTCCTAATCCGTATTTGGCCACCAAACATAGCTCCTGGCCAATGCTTTCATTCTTACTATCCCCGGATGGCCCTTGTGTAGGGCTTTAAGCATGGGAACCCACAAACTTTGTGGCAATACAACACATTGACCCCATTATAGACAACCCCCTTACTCCGATAGTTCATCTTGTTTAGCCGGAAACAGTTTGAATTTGTCCCCTCCACACCCAGTTCAAAATAGTACAGAGGGTGCATTCAGAGGCCGATCACCTAGCCACTTCGGCCAAAGTCACAAAGTGCAGAGTCCAAGCAGTCAATGAGGAGGACAGGAACCTCCAGGGCCAGATCAGCAACCTAGTCTGGCAGAGGGCAGCGGCTAAGAGCATCAGCATGTCCCAGTGATCGTCTGGGCTGATGCAAGAGTTTGTAGGGGTATGCTGCTAAGAAAATAGTCCAACGTGTGAGGTGGGGAAAGCACAACGAGTGGGCTGATCCCCTGCCAAAAGGCCCAGCAAGGGCTTGTGGTCTGTCATGAATTCAAATGGTCTCCCAAACAGGTACTCGTGGAATCTCTTGACCCCAGCGACAGAAGCCAGCGTTTCCCTGTCCAGCTGGCTATAGTTCCGCTCGTCCGGGGACAACGTGCGGGAGTAAAAAGCAATTGGTGCCTCAGACCTGCGATGTCCCAAAACTGCCCCCACACCAAAGGGGGAGGAATCATACACAAGTACCAATGGCAACGTAGTGTTGTACTGAATAAGAAAACTATTTTCAGACAGGAGGCATTTTACTGCAGCAAAAGCAGCGGCCACTTTCCACACCCAAGCCCAAGTGCAATCCTCTGTGAGCAGCCGGTGAAGGGGCTCAGCCACAGTAGCCTTGTTTTTCAAAAATATAGTATAAAAGTTTAGTAGATCCAGAAAAGCCTTTAGGTCCATTCTGTTTTTGGGAACGGGGGCATCCCTGATCGCCCTAACTTAGTGCCTTGTTGGGTATATTCCTTGGCCATCGATATGATATCCCAAGAACTCCACTTCCCGGACTCCTATGTGGCACTTTTCCTTTACACAGAGTCCAGTGTTCCTAAATCTAGTGATTTAGGAACCTCCCTCAGACAAGAGCACAATTTGTCGTCAGACCCGGCAGAAATCAGAATGTCATCAAAGTAGGGCAAAACCACAGGAAGATTACTGAGAAGACGTTCCATGATACTCTGGAAGACCCCTGGGGCAATACTGACCCCAAACTGCAGTCTAGTACATTTAAACGCATCCCGGTGTGTGACTATGGTCTGCACTTCAGTGGTGGCGTTGTCCACTGGCAATTGCTGATAAGCTTCCGCAAGATCTAGTTTTGCAAAAATTTTTCCTGAACTCAGTGAGTGAGGTAATTGTTAGACTATGGGTACCACGTAGGCACTTTGTTGGAGGGCCCTATTGAGGGTACACTTATAATCGGCACAAAAGCACACTGACCCATCCCCTTGATGACACTGACACCCACAAATAGGTGTCTCCCACTTAGCATGGTCTATGGGGATGAAAATGCCCTGTTTAATTAGCTTGTTCAGCTCTGCGTCTATTTTAGGTTTGAGCGCAAATGGGATGTGCCTCAGCTTCTTGTGTATTGGGGCCATGTTGGGATCAAGGCTGAATGAGATGGGGGTGCCAACATACTTGCCGAGCTCCGGCCAGAAGACATCCTGGAATTCGTTGATCAGGGTGTTGGTGCAGGAGCTGGCCACAGCGTTGATGCCGGTGATCCCCATGCCTAGGGTGTCGAACCAGTCTAGGCCGAGCAGGTCTGGAAGTCCTCCCTTGATGACGGTTACTGACAACTGTCCCCGGAACGTCTTGAACGTCACCACAAGGGTTACGCAGCCCAACACAGGAATGCGGTTTCCGTGGTAGTTTTAAAGTTTGACGGTGCAAGGTCAGCACGGCTCGCATAAGGGTGTGCCAAGACAGGATGGTCACTGAGGATCCCGTGTCAACCTCTAACGGGGATCCCTCAATACCAATAGTGACCTTCAGCTTCTTTTTATAGGCTGTGCTAGCTTTGGCAGCCGATTTGTATTCGATTCGTGTCCGGGGCCTTGGGCTCTCGCCTGGGCTGGCGAGGTTTCCAGGCCCCCATCTGTTTTGGTCTGGGCTTGTCCGCTTGGGGAGGCTCGATAGCCGGTTGGCTCTTGCTGGGCTTGCTGTCCCTGTAGACTCGTGCCAAATGTCCTTTCTTCCCAAAACGGCGACACGTGGCATCTCTATAGTGGCAGGACACCCAGGAGTGTTGTCTCCGCAGCTTGCGCAGGGTATCTGATGTAGAGCTTGGCCTCCGTGTCCCCGCAGGTCAGTTTTATAGACCTCTTCTTCACTGCTCCCTGCCTCCTTGTCCACCTGTTGGCTCTTGAGTTTGTTGGGTGCTGTCTTGGTGGTTGCTGGTGCTGTGGCAAATTTCTTAAGTGACACAGCTGCCTTGGTCGACGATTCTGAGGCCCGGGCCTCGTCGAGAGCACTCTTCAGAGTCAAATCTGTCTTTGCTAGTAGTCTTCATTGCAAATGACAGTCCTTTACACTGCAAATCAATTGGTCTAGCAAAATGTCATCTAAGTTTTTAAAGTCACAGTGCACTGCAGCTTTTCTGAGCGCAGCCATATATTGACTAAGGGACTCCTTGTCCTGTTGTACACAGTGCCTAAACTCATACCGTCATACAATCTTTGAGGGAGCCGGGTTAAAATGTGCTTTCAGGATGTCCTGAAGCATTTGCCACACTACTGTCTTAGCCAGGTCTGGCTCTGATAGCAACTCAGCAATATCAAAAACATTGATGTGACTTAAAAATAAGGCTCTTTTTCTATTGTCAGTTAGGTTGTGGAGGTTGTTGGCCTCCAAAAAGCATTTGAACCTCGTCATGTAGGATGCCCAGGTTTCACGCTCTGGGTCGAATGGGTTCGGTGGGGAGAATGCGGAAGAGTTCGCTGCCATCTTCGCTTGTGGAAATGGCGTGCCGAAACGCCGCTTCTTCTAATCTCCGGACTGGCTGCTTGCAGTTGGCTCTCTCGTTTAGGTTGTCTTTGATCCCATCTTCGTTGCCAGTGTTAGATCAGGCGATTGAAGACGTGGAGAGTGACTTAACAACAACAGCTCTTTATTACAAATGAACAAGATGAAAAAAAAAATCATAATTTTTCCCTATTTGAAAATTAACAGTTAAAACTTTGACAAAGTGAGTAATTCTTGAATCCTAAATAAATCTGGCTTTCCAGATTTTAATAGAGCCATTATATATTTCAATGAACATACAACATATGATAAATATAAGTGATACAAATAGGTTTTCTGATTGATGATCTCATTTTTGCAACATTGTAAACAGTATATTGTACTGTACATGTAACTGGGATTTCCCCCCCACATCCCTCCCAGAAATTGTAACAAAACAAAAATTACTTTACAAAAATCACAGTAGTCTAATTTTAGGATCATAAGGTGCTCCAAGAATATGGCAAAGATAGGAATTGCCTAAGAGCTGCAAAAAAAAAAAAGGAAAGTAATTTGTTTTTAAGAACAGTAACTTCCTAGTAAAGCAAGTGTACTGCATTTAATCTAATGACAACTGTAATATATCTTCAACTCAAACACATTTCTCTGTTATATGATAGACAGGGTCAAGAAGTGAGTGGAAAGGATAGCATGAATCATCAAACAGTACCGAAGCAGCCATTACCCTTATCGTTACTCTGATGATATATTTCATGATATCATACACTGAGATTGTGTATGGCTTTAGGTTAGGTTATGAAGCAGAGATGTCTTTAAGTTAGTGTGTTTAAAGAAAGATAATTATGCCTTCCCAAAATACAGCTTAGGGTCTATAATTGGTTTTTTTTTGCACGTTATGAAAATAATACAGAGTTATTCTACTTTGAAATTGTGCAGTATAAGGCTTTCTAACATGTTTATAATTATTTTGAATTATTATAAGTCTTAATAAAACCTTTTACATGGAAGACATGATTTCTATGTGAGGCACAATCACTTATGTTTCTTGTTAAAAAAGCAGGTAGTTGTCAATGGAAAGCCTATATCTGAGATTTGGAGAGTCATTGCTAAAGCAGATAATATCATGACAAATGTATATGTATATTTGACCTTGTGTATATATATATATAAATGCCCCACATCTACATACAGAAACTTCTTGGTTTCACAGTAGGACTTTTTTCAGTACTGGCAATGGAATAATTCTTTTACTGTACTGAAGAAGTAGTACAGATTAGTTTAGGACATGCAATTTTCTCTACTGCTTATTATCTTCCCACATCTGTTTCCCTGACTAGTAGAAATCCAGCCCTCTTCTTTATGTATTACATAAATTTGATTTAGATTATGAATTGGAACTTGGCTCTTTTCTTGTTCCCTGCTTTACTGCCCCAAAATACTTCAATAAAACTCCATCATAAAAATAAGTACATATCTAAAAATGCTACTTCTAATGAATGTAAACTAATATCATAATGAGTGCCATAAGATTATATTACTAATTTTGCTTCTGCAGATTTATATTGGAACAGTAAATGGAGAATATATTTTTTAAAAATACAAGTTAACCCAAAGATAATGCGTGCATAAGTGTACCAGCGTGCCTTCTGTCTCTGTCCTAATGTCCCTTAATACTATATCCTTTTTGTGTATTCAAATTATGTTTATATGCTTATCTGTTATATACGCTTGACAAATAAATAAAAAAAATAAAAAATAAAATAAAATCTAAAGAAACTTATAAAAATATTCTTGAGCAACATCATGAATATAATATTTATGTGTTTAGGGGTTTTAAAAAAGACAGGAATTCAAGAGGGTTTTAATTTTTTCTATATTTTTCTATATAAAGTGGTTTAATATTGAAAATAACATTGTTCTCTTGAAACCATTCAGAGTATGAACATTAAATTTTAAAAATGGAAGATGGGTTATAAGAAAAAATTCAAATTATTTTGTTCTCAAATAATTTGTAACCTGAATTTTTAGTTTCAGTTAGGGAACATTAAATATGGAATTGCTTGGTGGCTAATTTAGGGAAGCAAGATTAAGGAATGCTAGATTTAAATGTTAGGGAATAAAATAAAGTTTCATCCTGGAAAAGCTATGATGAAATAAGATTTGACATTTCCCTTTTCTGTCTCCTGGCAAAGACCCTGCCATTTTGATTTACAGGTTATTATCTTCAAATTTGTGCTGACACTTAAAACTCTCTTTTTGGTCTAGAAAAATCCACAAAGCTTGATATTACAGATTCAAGCAGCCACTGCATTCCTTTTTTTTTTTTTAACTAAAAGGCAAGCTATGAGATCATCATAGTGATAAAAGCCTAAGAGCTCATCCCAGTTGTATCCTTAGCCTTCCTGGAAATTAACTTTCTGGTGACAGTCTGAATATATTAACATTAATAAATAAACTTTTGGTTTGAAAAAAAATCTATTCTACTTATCTTTTCAGTTTGTAGCTTATTTTGGATTGCATTTTATATTTTTTTTATCTGTTCCCCCTAATTTTTAATCTTGCCATAATAATTTTATATTCATGCTACGCTTTTGTTCTCCTATTCATTCAATTCTTAGTAATCAACAAAGTGAGGTTAGTTGTTTTCTTTTCTCTTCTGAACTTCTCATCTACCTCTTGAAAGCTTCTCCCAGTTTACCATGATTAAATCTATTTTACTTGTTTTTTATATTTTGAAATGTAAATGTAATATTTCTCTTTTTTGACAGATTTCTGGGAATATTTTTGGTTTTTCTGTTCTAGCTTAGAGAATCCCATACATTTTATGCTAAAAAATGTATTTCTAGCAGTACAATTATAGTTCTTTAAGAATTGAAATAATTACCATGCTACAGTTTAAAAAATGATGCTGCCTATTAAGCTTTTTAAAAACTTTTTTTTTGCTTTTAGCACTGGGTTCTTTAGCCCAAACATGATTCATTATACATTGTGTCCATGCCATAAATAATTATTTATTATAGAGTTTCAAGTTTTCTTTTTCATATTATAGTACTAGAAAATTCCCCAACCTTCAGCTTAAAGATAGGAACAGGATCAGGGGTGGGTTCTACTTACCTTTACTACTGGTTCTCTTCATGCACGTGCTTTGCGCATGATCAGCGTGCGCATGCAAGTGAAGCTTGCATGCGCGCCAAACAGGTGCTCAGTATTTACCAGCTGTAGTGTGGGTTGGAGGGGAAAAAAGCCCTCTGTGCATGCGCAGAGCACTTAAGCCCGGCTGCTGGATGCTTTTAAGATGGTTGCTGCTCGGAAAAAAAGAAGAAAAATACGGTAGGGGCAGGTGGGTGGGTCTAGCTCCTGGCCGCAGAGAACCGGTTTGGTCACATTGTCACTGCTACCGGATCACGTGAACCGGGCCGAACCGGGAGCAACCCACCACTGAACTGGATACATGTGTGAAATCTTTTACAAACTTTAATTTCAGTTTTCATTGTTAAATAAGTTTTAGAAAACATCAAAAGCACTGCGTCACTCCAAATTCTATTTATGTCTTTTATTCTATCTTATCTTGTTTGCTGGGCAAAAATATCAAGCACTATTGCAGTGTAAAAGAATGTAGAGTAAAAAAGAAAGGAAAGCATTGTCTTCCAACTTTTTAGTAAAGGAGAATAAAATGTTAATATTGCAGTCTTAACTTTTTACTTTCACAGACGTGCTTAATACGTACTAGCCATTTCTATAACAACAAACTTATCTACGGTAATCAGCAAAAACCAAGTTCCATTTTTTTCCAATTCAAGCACAAAAACTAGCAGTGGTTTCCAAATAGAAACAAAGTTCAAAAGTTCTTTTCTTTGATTAAAGCAGTTAATTTAGCCATCTGTCCATGTTCCATTAGTTTTTCCAGCCATTCATTGTGGGTGTTAGTATCTTTCCATCTTGTGCAGAAAGCATTCTTGCTTCAATCAATATATATAACAGCAACATTCCAGATTTTTTCAAGTTCTTTGTCCATTAAGACTGAAATGAAAATCTCTGGTTTGATTTTTATATTCACATTAAGAATCTTCTGTATAAAATTATGAATCTTAGCCAGAGGTGGATTTCAGCAGGTTCTGACCGGTTCTGGAGAACCGGTAGCGGAAATTTTGAGTAGTTCGGAGAAGCGGTAGTAAAAATTCTGACTGGCCCCGCCCCCATCTATTCTCTGCCTCCCAAGCCCCAACTGATTGGAAGGAAATGGGGCTTTTGCGGTAACCTTCCTGTGCCATGCCCACCAAGCCATGCCATGCCCACCAAGCCATGCCCACCAAGCTGTGCCCACAGAACCGATAGCAAAAAAATTTGAAACCCACCACTGATCTTAGCCCAATATTGCTTTATCACAAGTCCACAAAGATGGTAAAAAGTTCCTTCTTTTCATTTACATTTCCAACATACATTTGAAATTTATGAGATTTATATATCTTTGACAATTTATTGGATGTTAAACAGTACATGATTTTAAATTACAATTTAATATAAATTTTAAACCCTTTGTCCACAGGTTTTCCCATTGTTCAAGCATTATATTATATCCAAAATTCTTTGGATATAAAATTTTAAATCTAATTTAAACTTTTCTTTCAGTTATAATTATGTAAACCAGTAATAGACATGTCCTTATGATTCTAATTCTTTGTCAGCCCTGGAAGCCATCTTTTACTATGGACTCTTCTTTGAATTTCAGGATGGGTGCCAATCATTTTGTTCTCCTTATACTTTCCCCCTCATTGAAAATGCCTCTGCTACACATCCCTGCTATAAAATTTCATGAGACATTGGAATAAAAGTCTGAAAGAAAAATGATCCACTTAAAAAAATGGGGGGAGGGGTAAATTCCCTTTATTTTTAATCTTTTTTAGGAATTTTGGAGCACTATTTTCAGAAAAAAATATGCTCAGATAGAATACTTTTTATAGTATCTTAATATACTGTTTATAATATCTTAAGATAACACCAAATATATTCCTGAACAGATGTTTGTCAGCTGTGAAGTCTAAAGTTTCATGCACTTTGATTAAGGACTTTTAAAACAAAACATGCTAAGTGGGAAATGAAAAACAAAAACTAAACAAATAGTTTCTAGGCAGCACATTTTTTTTGCCAACATCTAATAAGTTTAAATCGTTTAATAAAACTGTATGGTAGAGTTGCAGCAGTTTTGTCTTTTAGAATGTCATATGGATATTATAAAATAGATATTTGACAAGGCGTAGATAAGATTATGTTTTTCAGGAGGCTGAAGAAAAGAGCCATATTTATCATCTTGTCCCAGTTGTCAAGGTAACCATGTTTCCTTATTGAGTATTATTCCTAGTAGGGAGCCTAAATTCTTGCCTAATTCTTGCTAGCTATTACATTCATTGTATATCATTTACTTCAACAAGATCCAGTGCTTCCATGAATTAATGTAACAGCTAACATATGAACATGCAAACTCTGCTGAATTTATCATGAGATGAGATGATGAATGTATAAGACGGATAGAAAGAAGTTAATGCACTGTTAAACACTAACATATACAGAGTCTTTTCTGGAATAATGAAGATTGTTCATTCTGATCATTCATTCTGAAGGCCAATCTCAAAGAAATATAAGCAGATTTAAGCAGTTTCATAAGAATGAGAGAGAGCAGTGGAGCTGATATTTTAATTATGGTAACTGCAGAATACGCTAGCATTTTCAGCAGATGTCCTAGTTGCAGAACCAAAGTATGTATGTATGTATGTATGTATGTATGTATGTATGTATGTATGAATTTATTTATTTATTTATTTATTTATTTATTTATTT
>JANHFM010003852.1:210227-227523 GCA_032468115.1 Grayia smithii
TATGGCAGGGGAAGGATACTGCAAAATCTCCAGTCCCACCCCACTCTGGGGCCAGCCAGAGGTGATATTTGCCGGTTCTTTGAACTGCTCAACATTTCCACTGCCAGAACCTGATGGATTTCACCTCTGGTTGGAAGGGACCTTGGAGGTCTTCTATTCCAAACCCCTGCTCAGGCAGGAAACCCTATACCATTTCAGACAAGTGACTGTCCAGTCTTTTCTTACAAAACTCTTCTTAAAATCTTCCAGTGTTAGAGAATTCACAACTTTTGGAGGCAAGTTGTTCCACTGGTTAATTGTTCTGTCAGAAAATTTCTTTTTAGTTTTAGGTTGCTTCTCTCCTTGATTAGTTTCCATCCTTTGCTTCTTGTTCTGCCTTCAGGTGCTTTGGAGAATAGCTCGACCCCTTTTTCTTTGTGGCAACTCCTGAGATATCGGAACACTGCTATCATGTCACCCCTAGTTCTTTAAGTTATATGTTCACGGGAAAATTAGTCATGATGTAAAGAAACTTTTGCTACAATAATCTTTGATACAAAACAATTCAAGTTTTTGGAAACTTGTAGAAATATTTGTAAAGTAATGCTTGTTTACATGTTTGCAACTCTTCTCTGTAATGGAGAAGAAGTTTACAGATCATTAATAGACTTCTTAATGATTTAGCTCTGACTATTGGTAGTCCTTGACTTACAGAAGTTCATTTAGTGACTGTTTGAAGTTATAACGTTACTGAAAAAAGTGACTTATGACCATTTTTCACATTTACAACCATTGCAGCATTCCCATGGTCATGTGATAAAATTCAGATGCTTGGCAACTGACTCATATTTATGACGGGTGCAGTGTTCCAGGGTTATGTGATCACCTTTTATGATCTTCTGACAATCAAAGTCGATGGGGAAACCAGATTCACTTAACAACCATGTTACTAACATAACAACTGCAGTGATTCACTTAACAACCATAGCAAAAAAGGTTGTAAAATGGGACAAAATTAACTTAACAACAGTTTTGCTTAGCAATGGAAATTTTGGGCTCAGTTTTGTGGTCGATAACCACCTGTACCAACTTCAGCAGATTGCCAACGATTTGTAAACCATGTTATCTTAATAATTCATTTTTATTCATGTTAATGAGTTTCATAATTTATATAGCTCATATTTCATTAAGCAGATATTCAGACATTTAAACTAATTGCAAAAAAATATTTTTTGTTTTAAAGAGGTCACTTCCTATGTCATGCCAAATATGATCTTTGGCTCTGCTTATTTGGAATGATAGGAAGTGCAATTCATGAGACAATAAATTTCAAGGGCATCAAACTAGGCTGTTTTTCAAGAATGTTTACCCGAAGGACATCTGATGCTTTTCACTTCATGCTACATTGTTCAGATAAGACTTTCAAGTATTGTCTAAATAAGGAAGAAACCCTCAGTGAGATGAAGCTAGCCATGAGACCAGAGTGACACAAGGAATTCAAATGGTGCAGGGAATAAGCTGCTTTATTACTGAACCTTGCCATCTTTCTAAAAGAACAAAAAATGAAAATGCCTTTTCAGGAATCTACAAAGAATGAAGATGAGGAAGTGGTGGAGAATGAAGAAGAGGAGGGTGCTACAGTAGGTGGTTGTGATCTATTCTGTAAAATGTGAAAATATTTATTTTATGATTTGTACTCACTTTTGGAAATGCTTTTCCCATAGGTGTTCCTTAAACCTGTCATTGAGGATAAAAATATGGAACTTGCAAAAAAGTGCACAGAGATAATAAGTAACGTAAGTAAGATTTTCCATCCTAGTTTAATTCATTATATAACATTTCTACCCTGCTGATATTTAGATATGTAAATATTGCTTCAAATATATTTTTTGTTCTAAGAAGAAATGAACAAAATTGATACTGTTTCATGTATTTTATTTTATTTATTCATCAATGAAAATTACAAATTCAGACAAGCAAAATGAAAAAAAATTAAAATGTGACAGGAATGATAGGCATGTTAGTGCACTTACACATGCCTGTTTAGGAACCTCTTAGATATGGGACGAGGTATATATACTTTGAATGTATTATCCAAAGTATCTATATTATTCCCTAATATTGTGGAATTGGACATACCTTTTAACTTTTCCCTTTTTCTTTTATCCTATCCTATCCTATCCTATCCTATCCTATCCTATCCTATCCTATCCTATGATTATTCAGAACATATTGGTATATAATTATATTGGGATTTTTTTGGCTGAAGAGGAAGATATTTAAAATACTCCTAGATGTTTTAAGAACTCTGATGTCCAGATCTTTTCAATATTATTTCCTTCTGGCGAGTTATATTTTTAATTTAATTGTTTTTCCTGATTATATCATTAAAAAATCTAAAATTTTAAATTGTCATTGTTGTATTGTATACCTACATTTGATGTACTTAATTTAGACATAGTCAAGAGAACCTTTGTTCCTGTCCTGCCAGCGTGACATTATAACGCATCAGTGTGGCATTACTGTGGTTTGTGAGGCAATCTGAATTGTCTGAATTATAATCTGAATTATAATCTTTAATCTGAATTGCAGTGCTGCTAATGGTAATAGAGGAACAATAACGCCAACATTTCTTGATAAAAATGTACTAAAAGCAACTTAATGCTTGTACTTTCTTGTACGTTCCATTAATTTCAATGGCAATTGCTTCAAATAATTCTGTACTTTAGTGAGCCTGGTAGGATTGTGATTGTTGTTCTTGCCTTTATTGCTTAAAAAGAATTGGAAGCTTGTCAGGACAAGTATAGATAATATGAAACAAATAATCACCTTTCATGAAGAGCTTTCTGCCCATAGGCCATTGATTTTTCCAAAGCTCTTTGCACTGGCTTAATGGAACTCTGTTGGATTTCAGCCAGCACAATCTAAGTGGCGGTCACAAAAATGTTAAGATGTCCTTGCTTACCCTCTCTTTTTCTAGCATTGGCTCAAGCTTCGCATCTTATTCTCTGAATGAGGTAGATTTAAGCCACAGGGCAAAATATGTTTCTTTCAAGTTCACCACTAATCTAGACGTGAATTTAAAATATGCCTTGATATTCTTCCACCACCCTAGGAGCACTGCAATTAATATATTGTCATTGAATAGTAATACTAATGCATTGTACCTCAAGGACAAATGTCACATTTGCAGGATTTTGCTACTTATGTCAAATTTTGTTACTTACGTCACTGCTGAAAGCAGTGTGGTAGAACAAGCTTTACCTCTTGTGTATGTATAAACAGCACGCTAATGCATATATTGAAAGGATAAGGCTTGAGTTTATTTATTTATTTATGTATTTCGTCAATCATGTATTTGATAACAGATACAAGTATAAACATAGTTACGAATACATGAAATGGGTACAAATAAAAGGAAACATTAGGACAGGGATGGTAGGCATGCTGATTCGCTTAAGCATGTCCCTTACAACTTACAACTTAAGCAGTTGTAGTGTTGCAATATAGTCTTCCAATTTGAACCCTCCTGTCACCTGTTGCAGGAAGTGCTTCAAAGAAAACTGAAATTTGAGTGAGGATTTATTTCTTCCATTGAAAAAGAGAAATGCCAGCAGTCCATACTCAGCTAGCATTACTGTAGTAATCATCTAGTGGCTTTAAAGATGTTTCAGTTGCAGTGGGAGATTAATTCCTTCAATAAATATTTCATATGTTAGTGCAGTTGTCTATTTAATGCAAATCATTTTTTCCCTAGAATTGTGACTTTCAGTTTGCTAATAGGAATGGTAAACAAAGAAAGAGAATCCCATGAAGTTAGGTGTCCTCCTTTCAAGGAACACATTATAGTAATCATATGCATGATTTAATATTAGGGTAATCCCCTTACAGCAATTCCACTGAAATGCTTCAGTGACACAGATAAAATGGCCATAATTATGAATATTTCACAGCTTCTGTCATTTGAAATCTGTTAGCTGTTCTGAACTTGTGTGGTCTTGTAGTTATGCACATTTTTTTTAGTTAAAATTAAATTATATTAAACATTCATCTTTCATTTTAATCAAGATTATATTCCTTTTTTCTTCTTTGTTCCTGTCAAAACAAAAATTCTCTATTCCCTTTTTAAAATCCTTTTTAGGTCCGTTATAAAGAAGAATATAAAAAATCAAAAGGCAGGTGGACACATGTGCCTGATACTCTACAGCTGACACACATGAAAAATATATCTGCTGCTATTTCTGATGTAAGGCAGAACATTTGCAATCTTCGTTTGTTATATTGATGGTTCTATGATTTACAAAGTAGCACTTATCACAAGAATGCAGTTCCTTTTCCTCTCTTCTCATATTTCTTTCATTATGCCTCCTCCTGATTAAGTTCCAGCCTGTCAGGGGTCACACAGTTCATTGAATTACATTATGATACTATTTAGTCAATTTACTTTTATGACATGATGCCATCACTGAGACCAAAGTTAATATGGAATTAAAAAATTGTGTTCAAGGCATGACCTGATAAGGATTGAAAGAGTGACAGTATTAGAAAATGTATTAGTCATCTGTGATTTTTTTCTTACATTTAATTTAACTTTGGTATAGTGGTTTTTAAAATAAATTTAAAGTATTTTCATTTCTGTTTAACAACCAAAGTTCCCTAGCTGGATTGCATCATTGTTTAATACATTTAAAGAATAAAATAATAAAAATGTAATTCATTTACTCTGATATTTTAAAAAAGCTTTCCAAAGAAATGATGTAATTAATATTATTTTGTTTTTAAGTGCATTAAAAATGTTAAGCTTAAAGATTTGCTATCTGCTGATTTAAAAATTAGCTGCTGTGCAACACAATTTTAGTATATTCAGTTGAAATTCAAACAACTTAGATGGACCTTATAGAGCTGAGGTTTTAACATATGGTATTGATTGTTTAGGTAAGCAACTGGATTTAAGAAAAGGTCATGTTGTGAAGGCTGTTTGAAATGATGAAATTGTTCTCAAAGGTAATTTTGAAAATTAGGAGACAAATTGGTTTAATTTTATTCATTATTTCACCATTATGAAAACGTAGCTTTTAAAAACAGAAATTCACCTAATTTGGCCTGCCCCAAAATCTAGGATGGTCTATTTTTCTAAGTCATTGTTTTTTAGCCATGTCAATCTGGACTCTATTCCGAAAATTTCACAGATAGCATGATTGGTTGGGAAATTCTTGGAACTGAAATCCAGAATCCACAAGGCTGAAAAATACTTATCTAAATAGATAATTCCTTTAGTAGTGTAATGGGAACTGCAGAATCAAACCTGCTTTTAATCTGGATCCCAGCTAAATAAACATCTATTTTTATATCTAATTTGTGAAAGATTTGACGTGAAAGTTTCTTATTGAATATCATCTTAATCTGTAAAAACAATTGTTGCTTTATTTTCTCTTGCCCTCTAGGCGAAGTACAAAGCAAAGGCTAAGAAAGAACTTACTAACACATTCTACCAGCAAATGCCTGCTACAATTGATAGTGTGTTTGCAAAAGAAGTCATGAATCTTCAGAGCAAGGTAATTTCACAAATATGCAATATTATATATTTCCTGGTGAAATATGTTACTTTTTCTATCTTTAAAAAAAAATACTAAACACAACATTAATTGAAGAGCATCAAATCAGTTTTAATAATGGAAGCTGGTTTGGTGATTTCCACAGGGAGAAATTAAAACGGAGAAATTAAAACATTGGAAAATTAAGTGGTATGTATACCAGTTTGAATTCCTGGAGAAAAAGCAGGAATTTATCTCTGAAATAAATAAATGTGAAGGACCTAAAAATAAAAATATAGTGATTTTTGTTTGTGTTTGCAGTAACATTAATACCCTGTTTCTCCCAAAATAAGACATCCCCTGATAATAAACCCAGTTGGGGTTTTGAGCCCATGGTAATAAGGCCAAGCGCTTATTTCAGGGTTAAAAAAAAATATAAGACAGAGTCTTATTTTCAGGGAAACATGGTACTAAGTAGAATTAACTAGGATTTTTAGAGTTTGCAAACTTGTTACTTATAGTTCAGTAAGAGAAATATTTGACCAATGCTCTGAACCCTAAGGGACAATTAGGCAAGTCTATGAACAACCCTGAAATTGAATAATTTAACATAGATATTAGTAAACCCATATAATTAGTGTAATTAGGAAAATTATCCAACACCACTTGTTGTCAGTACTTACCCTGTTTCTGGACTGAACTTGAGTCATGGTTGACTCCATCATAAATCTCAGCATTTTTATAACATGGTATAATTAATAACTTGGAATTTTTAGATAACTGAGAATATTATGGTACCAGAGATTGAATCTGAGTGGTTCTATATACAAATCATGTGCTTTAGCATTAAGCTTTAGAATATTGACTACCTGGAGTAAATGGAAATGGCAAATGTGCCTAGTAACTTACCTGTTCTACATGTCCTAGAGTATATGATTTCCAGAATGCTTTTCTGTAATATTTTTATTTCATTAGAACAACAATTTAAAAAATTGTTCTTCTAAGTCCCAACCCAAACAGGAACTCTTGAAGTTTTGGAAACTGAAAACACTGACAAGAATAAGAAAATTACATTTTTATTAAGTCTAAGGCAGGGAATACAAAAGGTTTCTCTCCTACACCTGTTTTCAGATGTCAAATAAAATGGATCCGGATAATTAGCACTGTCAAAAAAACTCTGTATCTCTGATTTTATTTGGGCATTTTGCCCAAAGTTGAAAGATTTCAACAAAATAGGAGGAAAGAATATTATGTATCTTCACTGCTTTTATTTATTTATAAAAATAATAAAAGTGCAATATCAAAACAAACAAATTTAGATTGGTAGGTAGTCATATACTATAGGTGAAGAATTTTATAGATAATACTGCAAAAAAAAAAGTTCAGTTTTTGTCAGATTGCTTTAAATGATTACACCTGGGAAGCAAATTACTTCGTTTAAGAGTTAAGGTCTTTATTCAGAAAATGACATAATATTTTAAAAGAAATCTGTTAGGTAAATTCCAGCTTAGTTATATATCACCTTGTATACTTTCTCTTCTGGGCCAGTATGGACATTTTGAGACATGGCTTTAGTTTGGGATAGACACTGAACTGGCCTTTGCCCTTCCATAGCCAATTAGTTATCCCTTGAGAGCAGTGGTGAGTTTCAAAATTTTTTGCTACCAGTTCTGTGAGTGTGGCTTGGTGGGCATGGCATGGCTTGATGGGTGTGGCTTGGTGGGCATGACAGGGGAAGGATACTATAAAATTTCCATTCCCACCCCATTCCAGGGGAAGGTTACTGCAAAATCTCCATTTCCTCCCGATCAGCTGGGACTCAGGAAGTAGAGAATAGATGGGGGCGGGGCCAGTCAGAGGTGGTATTTACTGGTTCTCCAAACTACTCAAAATTTCTGCTACCCTGCAGAACTGGTCAGAACTTGCTGAAACCCACATCTGCTTGAGAGGATTTAAAACCTAGCCTGGAATTTTTTTTTGGCAGTTTTTTTGCATTTATTAAACCATGTTTTTTTCTCTCCATCTATGGCAGTGGTTCTCAACCTGTTGGTCAGGATCCCTTTGGGGGTCGAATGACCCTTTCACAGGGGCCACCTAAGACCATCGGAAAACACATATTTCCAATGGTCTTAGGAACCAAGGCACCACTCTTCTATCAATATAGGCTCAATATAAGGGGCCACGGGCTGGCGCAACACAATTGAAAGCGAACTGAAGAGGAGGAGGCGGCAGAAGGAGGAGGTGAAGGCAGCACGGTGGCGGCAGCAGAAGCAGCAGTGGGGACTCCTCAGGAAACATCCAAGTCTGCCGCCCCTTTGCCTGCCTCCTTGCCTCCCTCCCCGCCATGGAGACAGACCAGGGGGCAGCAGGGCCGAGAAAAGGGAGCCGCGACCAATGTCTGTGTGTGCTGCGAGGGAGAGGAGGGGGAACTACCGAAGACTGTGCTGCTTTGGAGAAAGGCATCTAGTGGGGGTCACCACAACATGAGGAACTGTATTAAAGGGTCGTAGCATTAGGAAGGTTGAGAACCACTGGTTTAAAAGAATGTGGGAGTAGATATCTTAGATATCTAGACTTAGATAGAGACTGTAATTCAGTTCTAGTGAATGTGGTGATGTAGTAGTTAAGGCATCCAGCTGGAAAACTAGGAGACCTTAAATTCCAGTTCTGCCTTAGGCACAAAGCCAGCTAGATAACTGTGGGCCAGTCACCCTCAGCCCTCGAAAGGAGGCAATGGCAAAACACTTCTGAAAAACCTTGCTAAGAAAAGTGCAGGGACTTGTCCAGTCTCTGAGAGTTGGGACACAATTGAATGTAAGAGGGGAAAAAATCACTTCTACCTACTTATACTTCTAAACTGGTTGTTGCACAATCCTTACTGCATTTGGTACCTCCATCTTCACCTCTATAGTCATTCCTTTTGGTAGGACAGGAAAAAGAATAATTAAGCTCCCTTCCAGCTCTCTTATTCTGTATTCTGTCATTATCTTATATGGAATTCTTGCTATTATATATTTACCAGGCTAATACAAGAGGATTGTTTTTTAGTTATTTCTAAAGCATAATGATCATCAGCTGGCTTCCCAGAGATTTTGCGATAAACTTATAACTGCTGCTGTATTTTTTTCAATTGTGGACATTTCCAAGGGGTCAATAAAATTTAAATAGCAATTTTGCAGCCAGAGCATCCTCAAACTAGTCAATGAATGAAATTAGATGTCTTTCTCAATTAAGAAACAACCCATTTAAGTTCTTTAATGTCCAGACTATGTCTGTCATCAGTTTTAAAAAAACAAAGTTCTGGTCTCTTCTCTGCCCCTTTTTTGCCAAAATGTTTCCTTAGGCAGGAAAGGATGAGACAGAGGTCAGGATTCTTGCTTCCCACACAAAATGAAAGGAGAACAAGGGGAAATTACTGCACACCATGAGCAGCGGCATGAACTCACAAGAACCAGAGCAGATTTTGTTGCAACCTTCCCATTTGTAAAGAAAAAACAGCACCAATGTAATTTGAAGAAATAGCCTTGCTATTCAATTGCTCAGTTGGTTTTTGTTTTTTTGCTAGAGAAGAATATTGTAAAATTAAAGGAATGTCAGTTCCTCCCCGTTTAATGTACAAAATTGGTGTTCTCCTGAGAACTGTTATTTGAATCACCCAGGGGTGGGTTCTACTTACCTTTACTACCGGTTCTAAAGGTGCACGCACTTTGCGTGCGTCCGGTGCGTCTGCGTGCTTCACGTGCACGCCAAACAGGCACTCCCAAGCATGCGCAGAAGCTTCTTTTGACAAAAAACCTCAAAAAAAGCTTCCTGCGCATGCACACAAGTGCACTCCACGCAGGGAACGGTAAGAATGGGCGTGCGGGGGGGCAGGGCTGGGACGCGTAGAACCGGTTCGGTGACGTCACAGCATCACCACTACCTATTCACGTGAACCGGACCGAACCGGAAGCAACCCACCACTGGAATCACCTATTGAGAACTGTTTTATGAGTATTAAATACTAAATAAATACCAAAACATTACCTTGGAAACTTTCACACAACAGGGAAAAAAAAAACCCACCTTGGATCATAAGGGGTTAGAGATGAACTACAGTACTGATTTACCAGAACTAAAGAAAGCTCTTCTCTGGCAGATGTAGGATTGTTGTTGTTGTTAGCTGCGATTATGTCTGACCTATCGCGACCCCATGGACAATGCTCCTCCAGGCCTTCCTGTCCTCTACTATCCTTTGGAGTCCATTTAAACT
The DNA here is from genome assembly GCA_032468115.1 of Grayia smithii. NCBI lineage: Eukaryota > Metazoa > Chordata > Lepidosauria > Squamata > Grayiidae > Grayia > Grayia smithii. The sequence goes on from JANHFM010003852.1 coordinate 219,993, forward strand.
CACACCTACTGCTTCAGTATCCAGCCACCTCATTTTCTGTCATCCCGTTCTTCTTTTGCCCTCAAACTTTCCCAGCATTAGACTCTTCTCCAGCGAGTCCTTCCTTCTCATTAGGTGGCCAAAATTTTATCTTCAGGATCTGGCCTTCTAAAGAGCAAACAGGATTGATCTCCTCTAGGACTGACGGTTTGATCACCTTGCAATCCAAGGAACTCACAGGAGTCTTCTCCAGCACCAGAGTTCAAAGGCCTCAATTCTTTGGCACTCAGCCATTCTTATGGTCCAACTTTCACAGCCATACATTGCAACTGGGAAAACCATAGCCTTGACTATATGCACTTTTGTTGGCAGGTGATGTCTCTGCTTTTTAGTATGTTATCTAGATTTGCCATAGAACAGAATACTTTCTACCCCTTGTATAGCAAAATCTAATATTGTTACCATAAATAGGCCTGAATATATTTGTAGTTTCAGAGACTTTATTTTAAATTTTAAAAATATAAAATCTATCTTATCACTTATTGTAATATAGGGTTAAGACCAGGGAGAATCCAATTCAGGTCCAGCTTTAGCTGTGGAGGTTCATTGAGTTGGCTCTCTTAGAGCAATCTGTTTCCCAAGAATGGTGCTGGAAAGGTAAAAGATGTGATTAATGTCACAATGAAAAGGAGGGGAAAAAGGCCCTCCTTGAGTCCAAAAAGTATTATTTTTCTTCATTATGCATCCTGTTTCAGTTGCTATATCTTACTGGCTTTTTGTATGGGAAAAGTCCCTGAGAATTATGTCCTAATGAGTATTGTTTCAATTTCAGGAAACATCTCTGCCTCCCATGTAGTTGTAGGAACTCAGAATGTTTCCAGTGCTTGTTTTTTTTCTTACAGTCATTTTAGGCCAACGCAGATGTTCAGCTGGATCCATGTTTATCTGACTAAAACAATAAAGGAAGTAGGAAGCTAGTAAGCAGCACATAAAAACACTAGCCTTTAGCATAAACTTTATTTCAAACAAAAGTTCTGGGTACTGTATAACTTGAATTATAATTTTATAAAGTGAACAGATTTAATATGTAGAATCACACAATATAGGCCATTTTCCTCTCATGCCAAAATGGGGATTTTCTGCATTGCATTTGTACAGTTATTGAACTAAAAGAAAATGAAGGCAAATGCCCCTGCAGCATTAAAAGGAAGAATTCTCATGCCTCCCTAGAGATGGGTATTATTGTTATAAACACTCATCTTAAGACAATAACTGGCCTTTCAACAGGACACTAAGTGTAAATTTGCACTTTGGGTTCCATCATTAAAACTCTGGTTTACCTTTTCTTGTTCTGGGTGGAATGCTTTTGAGAACAAAAAGACAAAAAGGATAGACATTGATTGGCAAGTCATTGTTAGCAATCCTTTATCTTAAAAGATAAAAGTACTTCACAGTACAGAATGGAATTGCATCATGATTCCTGCTCTTTGGCATATAGATTTATGCTCCTGAGAATAACAGCTTAATAACCTCAAAAATCAAAGGGCAATTTTTTTAAAAAGTTCTTTTTGAATAGCTTAGATATACATTGAATTCTATCACTATTTTTAATTGCCTATAATGCTGAGTGTAAAACTGTCATCTCTGGGGAACAGATGGTAAATGCACTAAAGTTGAGAGTAATGCTCCAATGAGCTGTAATTCATTAATATGTATCCCAAACTGGTAGAAAAAAATTGTGACATTTCTGAGAGAAAAGCAATGCTCTTTGGCCACAGGTTAAATGTTTGCTATTAAAATTGAAGCATGTCAAAAGGATTGTTTTTAATGCCCAACTGCATTCAGTATGAATGAATATGCTTGGTGATATATGCCTTTGCTGCTTTCATAGGTCTTGAGAAAAAGATTTTCTTGATAAAATCTTGGAACCAAAGTTTTAGAAACCTCTGATTATCATTTTATAAAGTTTAGGAACAACATCTTATTGCACCCAGTGGTGGGCTGGGACTGGAGAAAGTGAAAAATGGCTCATCCCAAAGGTGCTCTTTCCAAAAGGCAACAGGACTTTCTTGGGGTTTTTTTCCTTTAAAAACATTTTGCTTCTTATCCAAGAAGTTTCTGTTATAAATGACTAACCATTCTAACTAATTAACTGACTGACTCACTGACTGACTGATTGATTAACTAACAGGTAGAATTGAAGAAGCTTCTAGTATGAGAAGTGAAAAGTTTTCAAAAGAAAAAAAACAAGAAAATCAGGTATCTTTTGGAAACAAACACCTTTGGGATAACCATAACCTGGATAATTGGGAATCTCAATGAAATTGATATGAAAAGTAACTCAGACTGATCAAGAATAAACTTCCTAAAACTTTAAAAAAATAACAGTCAGATAATCAGGCTACGTATTAAATATTGTAAATGCTTAATATTTAATGTGAATGCATTTGTGTGTGTGCGTGTGTGTGTGTGTGCGTGTGTGTGTGTGTATCCTCGTGTTCTTAAGCCTCCATTTAATAGATGGAAATTCAGCAATGCTTCAAATGAAATTCACTTTTGAAATGGCTTCAAGAACCATTATGACATCACCCTTTCTGTTGAGTTAACAAAGAACAAAGCAAAATATCATAACAATGCAATTAGAGTAAACTCTGAGCTTTCTAAGGCAAATAGTGGTATCTCTGTAATGTAAAGGCCCCAATGCAGAAAAATTGCAGAGCCACATCCATACCTACCACAGAAATATTACACTTATATAATGAACAATCTTGTATTCCTTGTATTAGTTTAACTTACATTTCTGAAGATCAGTAGTGCTTAGCAGTACAGGAATATCTCTCTGGAGTTTCACCTATCTCACTGACCCAGAATCACACTTTATTTTTTTTATGGTCTTAAACAAATAGCTTCCTGCTTTGGAAGAGTTTAGCTATTTTAATGCTTCAGTTATAATTTTAGTCTATGTTCAGTCACAAATTAATGGAAATTGAACTGTTCATTATCAGCAATCACAGAGAAGCTTCTGAGTGCTGACAAAAAAAGGGGTAATATATGGCCTGTGGGGATGCACCATTGCTAACTCAATAAGAGTGCAATAAAAATATATTCATTGTATGAGAGGAGGTGACCTTGATGAATATAAATCACTGGCACCTGATGGATTACATTTTAGAGCAGTGTTTCTCAACCTTGGCCACTGGAAGATGTGTGGACCAACTCCTAGAATTGTGGGAGTTGAAATCCCCACATCTTCCAGTGGCCAAGGTTGAGAAACACTGTCCTAGAGTTCTGAAGGAGCTGGCAGATGTTATCTCAGAATCATTGTACCATGTCTTTTTTTTAAAAGTCCTAGAGCACCAGGGGACTGCCAAAAGGTTGGAAAAGAGCTGATATGGTTCCCATCTTCAAATAAGGTGGAGGGGGGGGGAACAGACCCAGGAAATTACAGACCAATCAACCTAACATCAATACCTAGAAAGATACTGGAAAAAAATAATAAAAAAACAGAACTGTGAACATCTAGAAACAAATAAAGTTATAACTAGTAGCCAGCACAGGTTTCTTAAAAACAAATCATGCCAAACCAAGCTCATTTCATTCTTTGACAAAGTGACTAGATTAGTAGACAAGTGAAATGCTGTGGACATAGTATACTTAGACTTTAGCAAGGCATTTGACACAGTAGACCACTTCTTGGTAAGCTAGAAAAATGTGGGATAGACAGCATCATCATAGTTTGTAGTAATTTGAATAGATGGAATGTTAGTGACTGGTGATGTTTAAACATATCCAATGTTTGTTTTTATTTTAATTTTTTTTCTATATCAATAAAAAACTTTTTTAAAAAAGATTTTGTCTTAGTACTCTTTAATATCTTCATAAATGATTTAGATGAGGGAATAGAAGGGTAACTCATCAAATTTGTGTATGACACTAAGCTGGCAGGAATAGCCGACACATCAGAAGACAAGCTCAGGATCAAAAAAGATATTGACAGACTTCAACAATGAACCCTATCCAACAAAATGAAATTTAATGTGGAGAAAAGCAAGGTTTTACACCTGAGCAGGAAAAAGTAGAGATTAGGTACAAGTACAGATTAGGCAAAACCTGGCTCAAAAATAGTAACTGTGAGAGGGACCTTGGAATCCTAGTGGACAATCACTTAAACATGAGTCAGCAATGTGTGGCAGCAGCCAAAAAAAGCTAATACAATCCTTTGCTGTATAAACAAAGGCATATAATCAAAATCACGTAAAGTATTATTACCGCTTTATAAAGCCTTAGTAAGACCACACTTGCATCCAGTTTTGGTCACCACAAAGAAGATGTTGAGACTTTTGAAAAACTACAAAGAAGCACTAAGATGATTAATGGTCTGGAGTCTAAAACATATGAAGATTTGGGTTTGGCTAATCTAAAGAAGAATTAGGGGGACATGATAAGAGTATTCCAGTATTTGAAAGGCTTCCACAAAGCGGAGGGAGTCAATTTATTTTCCAAAGTACCAGAGGACAGGACAAGAAACAATGAATGGAAACTAATCAAGGTGAGAAGCAACCTGGAATTAAGGAGAAACTTCCCTACAGTGGGGACAATTAACCAGTGCAACAGCTTTCCATCAGAATTTGTGGGTGCTTCATCACTGGAAATTTTTAAGAAGAGACTGGACAGTCACTTGTCTGAAATGGTATAGGACAGTAATGGTAAACCTTTTTCTTATTGCGTGCTGGAAGTATGTGTGTGCCAGCACCAATGCTGGGTTGCTCCAGGTTCGGTCTGGTTCTTGTGAACCGGTAGTAGAAGTGGCAGGAGGCTCCGCCCACCCACCTGGATTTCATAATGGATGATCTGCGCATGTGCAGAAGTGCATGCATGCTCCCATTGCGAACCGGTAGTAAATGTAAGTAGAACCCACCTCTGGCCATACCCATAATGCAATGCGAACCCGCCCACATGTGCATGCCCATGCACACATGACACCCCTACACCCCCTCTGGATGCACCCTGCATTGTACATGCACGTCCCCACACATGCGCTTTGCCCCCCTCCCGCCCGTCCCCCATTTTGGGCCTGGAAAGCTGTTATTCGAAGGCAGGGCTGTTTGGACCAACTGATTCTTGCTATGTCTGTACGCAGTGGGATTTCTGGTGAGCTGGCAAGGCTGTGCAGTTACTGCAGCAGCTTGTAAAGCTCAGGCTGAGTCTGTGGGCCGCCAGGTCTGGAGCCAGCAGCAGCTTCTTCCTGTCACTCAGCCCTTGGCTTGGGGTGACATTTTCCTCATTCAGCCCTGAAGGGTAGCAGAGTCTTTCACTCTGCATGTGCTCAGAGGCACTCTGCACTCCTCTGGATCCAAGTCTTGGCATTGGAAGAAAAGCAAATTTCCGAAAGGAGCAGATTGAACAGGGGCAAGAGGGTGGTGGGTGGCCAAGGCTTTGCTGTCTCCCCACCATTTAAGGGATTATAATGGTTCTTATTTAATATGTTATAAAAATAATGTTTATATAGTTTTAGAACAGTTGAAATAATACTAATGTTCAGGTTTTATTTCTATTGGAACACTTGATAGATTTTCTCCATGTGACTTTGTTTCTTTACAATAAGAACCTAAAATAAACAACAACAAAGAACTACTTAAATCTACAAATGTATTCCTTAAAATTCTACAAAAGTTCTTGGGTTTCAAAGTTAGATTTTGAAACGCCTGGTTACCCTTTTGAACCTAGTGTATAATTTTAATGTTATGACCACTGATTGCATTATCTGTTAAATTTTGCTTGTCAAAATTATCTAAACAGGAAAAGGATATTTAATGCCTTATTTTGATCTCTGCAGCTCCTGGCTATATTTTGCTGTGCTGCACACATCTCCTCTCTGCAATCACACTTTGACAAATAGGAAATCAGAAAATGAGACAGCTCTACAATAACCTGGAAAGAGTTCATCGGTCACAGAAATGGCTAATGTCTGCTACTCCAGGTTTGTAGAGGTAGTTAATTTTACAGCACACATCTGTAAAATGAAGGAATCCAGGTCACCATACTACAAAAACCACAGCCAACCAATCAGTAAAGCTTAGTTTTTAAGAATATGACACAATATACACAAATTAATCTTGTTTTAAGTTTTGGAACTAGAGCAAGAATGATATGAAACTTGGGGGGGGGGTGTTTGTACATGCGCACATATCTAAGTCAAAGGAGATCTTTCTAAGCAGGGATGGGTTCCACTTACCTTTATGGGAGCAGTGGGAGCAATGAGAGTGTGCTTCTGCGCATGCGCAGATTGCCCCATAATGATGTTGGGGTGGGTGGGAGGAACTTCGCAGCGGTTTTACTACCGGTTCTAAGAACTTGACAGAACCGGGAGCAACCCATCATTGTTTCTAAATTGAAAACAATGTTAATCTCCATTTTTTACTTTGTGTCTTTCTTGTTTGTTTGTTTGTTTTACATGTTTCCAGCCTGCTGCAATCAGACTCTGGGTGTCTTTCATAAAATGTTAAAAAAATATTAAAACTTCCATAACACAGATTTCAGTAACAATCAAAACAACAGCAACCAAATATAAGCATACAAGCAATACAAATAGAAGTAAAATGTGGTGTGATAAAGCCAAGGGAAGGCACTCCAAAGCAGCTTCATCTTTAGTATCTTCCAAAATATTGACAAGAAGAGAACTAGCTTAATCTTTACTGGGAGGATATTTCATAGTATTGGCATTACCATCAAAAATGAATACCTTCTCATTTCAGCCTCCAAACCTTGTGAAATTTATTTATTTAATCTGTATCCCATCTTTATTATTTTTACAAATAAGTCAAGATGGCAAACATTTCCTTCCTGCCTTCTTCCTCTTCTTTTAGACTAGATCAAACTGGCAGTGTAACAGAATTTTCAATAACAATGTCTATCTTTTTTATTTTTCAGCAAGAGAAACAGAGGAATATTTAAATCCTATTCAAGAGTTCTACATCCAATAGGTAACATGATTATATGTAGTTTTGGCACAGTTTTCTTGCAATCCTGGATACCACTATCACAGTTCCTAGAAATGAGTATCATACTGTCCTGCCAACGTAAGGATACTCAAGAATCCTCACAAGAATTATGAGTGTTATGAAATAATAGTATAATTTATAGCAATAGCACTTAGACTTATATACCACTTTACAGTGCTTTACAGCCCTCTGTAAGCAGTTTACAGAGTCAGCATATTGCCCCCAACAATCTGGCTCCTCATTTTACTCACCTCAGAAGGATAGAAGGCTGAGTCAACCTTGAGCCTGGTGAGATTTGAACTGCAAAATTGCAGGCAGCCGGCAGGCAGCAGAAATAGCCTGCAGTACTGCACTCTAACCACTGTGCCACTTCAACTCATAAACAAAAGATCCAATTTAATAATCAAAATCTCAAGAATTTTTCTTCATTGACCAAACAGAGAAATATTGAAACACAGAAGAGCTCTCCATTAATTACACTGGTACCGTCATGTAACTTCAACCAATAAATTGAGAGTAGAAGGTAATATGACAAAAATACCATTAAAGAG
>JANHFM010003852.1:233506-244114 GCA_032468115.1 Grayia smithii
GTTTTATAATTATATTTATATTGTATTTATACAAATGGTTTTATTTGATTGTTTACTGTTTGTTTATGTTGTGAGCCACCCCGAGTCCTCCGGGAGAAGGGCGGCATATAAATACAATAAAATAAATAAATAAAATAAATTAATGGTAGTGTAAATCAAACCAATGAAGGAAAATATACATGTTCCAGGATAACGTTACAGGATCCAAACTGATTTAGTTAACTTTTCTGAGATGGAGGCTCTACCTTGCTCCTCTGTTTAACGGAGAAGATCTGAGTGATGCCCCCTCTGCTTTTGGTCCATTTTTCAAGGGTTTCAGGTGTTTGACAAAGAAACGAGAGAGAAATATTGTCAATTTCACCTTGAACAGTCCACTTCAACCCCAATCACTGCAAATCATGCTGCCAAGATTTTAGAGCAATTTGGTTCCATCTCATTTGGGAGATGGAGTAACCTCTGTTTTTGAGGGTGTTTTTTTTTCCCCCAAAAAATCATACTTTCAAAAACTGTAATTTTAGCATTGCAGACTCAAGTCACAACGGGAGCCACATCGCACCTCAGGTTGTGCTGTCCTGATGGAACCAGGAGTGGTATGCACTAACCTTCGCTACCAGTTCACAAATGTGAGCACATGTGCAAAGGGTCAAAAACGGGATGTGATGACATCCGGGCTGGTGGGCGGAGCCTCTCATAGCCACCGCTACCCATTTGCCCAAACCGGATAGAACCAGCTGAATGCCACCACTGGATGGAACAGACACTTTCTCAAGGCAGAAACTGAAGTGAAAATGATACAGAGTTAAAAATAGCAATGTAGGATTAAAGACTAGGACAAATATTTGGCAATGGAATAGTCTCTGTCACTCTGTCTGTCTCTCTCCCCACCCTTCCGGAAGTACTTTGGGAGAACTTGGATGACCAGTTTTCAAGAACATTATATCTGCAGTCTTCTATTGAAGATCCTGAAGCGAGCAGAATTTCGGAATTGATGCCTTCCAAAATCATTTCCAGCTCAAATATTTTATGATGCTGTGATCCACTCCTCCTCTTGATAATTAGACTGGCAGGTTGAAAAGATTTCCCCAGCTTAAAATGACAACACATTTTTGTTCCATTCACTTGAAATATCTGGATGTCTGAACAACCATTGCACTCTTTCTTTCCGCCAATTGCTCAAACATTTGTCCTAGGGGGAAAGTACCTTAAGCATTTTCCTCCTAGTTATATTTCTTTCAAACATTTATGAGTTGTTTTCTAAGATCCAAAGTGGCTTTTTCTTCTAAAAAATGTTTGTGGAAGAGGGAACACTGTAGATTCTTTGGAGAATCTGTAAATTCTTTATATTTGAAACTGTTGTTTTGCCAATTTCTTAGAATCTCTTACTGGATCTCTTACTGCCATCTATTGGGTATGGATGTTCAGCAAATTCAAGACAGAGATAAATAAATTATTGTGATCCTTTTCTCTGAAAACACTGAACTTAGTAATCTCCTTGATTCCCAGACTAAAAGAAAAAGAGTTAACATGTCTTAGATCAGTGGTTCTCAACCTTCCTAATGCCGTGACCCTTTAATACAGTTTCTCATGTTTTGGTGACCCCCAACCATAAAATTATTTTCGTTGCTACTTCATAACTGTAATTTTACTACTATTATGAATCGTAATGTAAACATCTGAAAGGCAGGTGTTTCCTTGACCTTTCTCATAAGCACAATGTCCCACATCTAACAAAAATCAGAGTCTATGGCGCCTACTTGGAAATAGGACCTATTAGACTCACCTGGAGACGGATATAGGAGCGGTGTCTCGGTTCCTAAGACCATTGGAAATATGTGTTTTCCAATGGTCTTAGGCGATCCCTGTGAAAGGGTCATTCGACCCCTAAAGGGGTCGCGACCCACAGGTTGAGAACTGCTGTCCTAGGGCTAAGAAAATGTGGCTGGGTTGAAGTCATCCAGCTGGATTTGTGCTTACGATGGAGTTAGAACCCCCAATTTGTAGTTTGGTGCCTTAACTGCAGTGCCAAACTGCCTCACTCTGTAAGACAATATTGTTGAATATTATTTTGGCCTTCTTCTGTTCTTCTGACCTTGCTGGTGTACATTGATCAACATGTCAATACTTCAATTTGTTCCAAAGGTGCTTTTTCAAGAGGCAAATGGATTTCTTGCTTTTTCCTTTGAAGATGTTTTGCTTCTCATCCAAGAAGCTTCTTCAGCTCTGACTGGATGGTGGGGAATGGAAGAATCCTGTCAGAGCTGAAAAAGCTCCTTGGATGAGAAGCAAAACATTTTCAAAGGAAGAAAAAACAAAACAAGAAGTCCGAGTTGCTTCCCGAAAAAGCACCTTTGGGACAACCATGACTTGGATGACTGAGAATCTTGATAGACTTCTTCAATTTGTGCTCACTGATGGAAGGAGGACTAGGCCTGCCTTATGGAAGCATTAGTCTCATTCAGAAGACCGGTTATGAAACTATGGAATAAGGGACAATCTCATCATGGTCCTCCAAGACTTTTTGGGAACAGAAGCTGCATATATATCAATAAGAATATTAGAAGTTGCCTTTACACTAAGCCAGACAGTTGATCATTCAGCCTCATGTTGCCAATCTTGATTGGCAGCCATTTTCTAGTTCATGAGCTTCATACAAGAGTTTACTGTAGGTGTTAACCATTGAACCTGGGATACAAATCAGATATTTTGTCACTAAATTATAAATTGTACACAAAGAATCTGTGTACGCAGTAGTTTTCCTTGGATCACTTCCAAACAACTTCAGATATGATGTTCACAAAAGCAGAAGCATTTTGTCCTGAGCAAAGAAAAGCAAGCAAGAAAACAAACAAACAATCACTATCTGCTATCCAAAGGACTGAGACACGCAGTTCCTGTGCACAGATATGGTGTGAATGTGAGGTTGTCCCAGTTTGGTGTGCAATTGCCACATATAGTGAATTCAACCCCTTTTGGGAAAAAATATCTCTCCCACCTGTTAAGATTTCTTAGGTTTTGGATTTATTCCACACATCCAATTAGAGAAGTGATTGGTTCTTTTCAACAAGAACCAAGAAATTCTCCTAACCAAGCTGGGACTTTACTTGGACAATCTCATTATGGGCAATCAAACCTTCTTTGATTCTGGACTTGAGCTTGTGAGTCCCGAATCACAAGCTTTGTCAGTGGGAAATCCCAGGGTCAAGGTTCCAACCAATGAACCCGAGCAAATCAGAACTGAGACTGAGATCTTCCTCAAAAATCTTCTTTATTGAGTACATCGTACCAGCACAGCTTCAAAGGAAAACCAACTCTAAATGTTTCTCGCTGTTTCAGTATAATTAAAATAGGAAATAACCCCATCTCCAAGTGTCACAAGTCATGTTGGCCAATTGAGGTAATTGCTCTCCAGGCACTCCTTCCCTGACCTTATCCATTGCCAGTAGAGATGACCTTGGTTCTCATGAGAAAGCTCTCTGTTGGGTCTAGTAAGGCATCCCAACCTCCTTCCCCCTCTGTGTGGCAACTGAGGAACAGAAAAATGGCTATGGCCAGGTTTGGTTTGAAGTTGACACTCAGATCATTAAGATTTCCAGTGAAGAGGGAAAACCTTTTGCCAGAAGCCTGAAGCCAACAACAGACCAGTTCTCTCCAACTGGATGTTTTTCAGATATGGTGAATTAAACTCCAGACTATATTGGACTACAGATTCTCATCAGATTTATTTCAGGATAATCTTTGGTGTTCACAGCTGAGCCTACTTACTAAGCATTCTTCACCATCATCATGTTTGTTGCTAGGTATCTAAGCTCCTTCCTTCTGCCTTCAGCCACATCAACAATGAGCAATGATACTCATCAGGAAAGTGGCATCTTCTTGCCATCCAAATACAAACATACAACAAAATCACATGAATCTAGATTTCCACTCCTGCAATAATAAAACTTCAAGGCAGCCCAAGATAAAAGTGGTGCCAAGAGGCATGAAGGTGAGGTTGACATCTCTGAGATGGCGGCTTATAATATGCAGAGGTGAGAGCTATTACTTTCTACAGCCTTTGCTCCCTCAGGTCTCCTGCTTTTTGCCTGCCTGAGAGGCATCTTGGTGGTATTTTCAGCAGCAGAGTTTTCTTTACAGTGGAAATAAAACTCTTAGAAACTAATATAATGCTGCACTCGGGCACCAAGCGCTTTTTCGGAAATTATAGCCTGGTGTCATATTCGCAAAATGGTCAGCTGGAGACCAAAGGAAGGTAGGCAGTCTAGCTTATGGCTTCTCTAGCTGCAGTGGGGACAATTTGCCTTGAATAAAGTTTGCTTTGTCCAAAATCCTTGGTTTTACAGTTCTGTCTTTGCTTGTCACCATGTTTGGGACTTTTCCTCTCCCCATTTTGCCCAGTGGTTTGGCATCACCCCAACCTTTGTCTAATGCAGGTGGTGGGTGCCTATTGATCATTTAGATTTTATACAATATAGGACAGGGGTGTCAAACTCAATACCCGCGGGCCTGATCCAGCCCATGGGGTAGCTTGATCTGGCCGATGGGGCCACCCTGGAAACAGCAAAGGATTGGCCCGTGGTGCCTCTGAAGAACAAAGGAGAAGGAAGTGGGAAGAAAAAAGGAAGGAAGGAAGGAAGGAAGGAAGGAAGGAAGGAAGGAAGGAAGGAAGAGGATCAATACACAAGAGAGGCAATTGGGCAGAAATGCTGAATGCTGCCAATTGCTCCATTCAAAGCCTACAACAGTTTGGATGCAGCCTGCTCTGGGCTTCTCAGTGCATACATACACAGCACAAGGGATGAACAGAAATACAGAGACATGATATAGCAGCTGGCTGTTCGGAAGAAAATAGAGATGATGACCCCAATGGCCATGTCCAGTAAAAGAGTTTGGAAAAATTCCCAAAGCTACATTTGGCATGCTTTTGCATTCCATATTTTATTTAAAAGCTCTTTTAATTAATCATAAATAAGCAAATTAATAAGGAAGTTAGCATGCTGGAAAGAAAATGGAATAGAATAGAATAGAATAGAATAGCATATTCTTTATTGACCAAGTGTGATTGGATACACAAGGAATTTGTCTCCAGTGCATAAGGCTGTTTCTAGCATTGTATTTCATATAAATAATAATGCACAATCTTTAGGGCTGACTTCCATAATATTAACCAATTTAAGTTTTTTTGCCCCGTAGCTTCTGAGAATAGTAAATAAGTGGGGGGGGTAGAGCAAAAAAACCCCAAAAAACTAGCTTGAGTGTAATCTGGAAGGGTTGAAACAGCTCTTTAGCACACATTTTCCTTGTTCCTTCTTGTAGGACTCAAAACCTTTTTAAAATGATGATTAGAGATGAAGCATAAAATGTAGATACTTCAGGATTCCCTAATATACAGGCTTCATTTTATTAAAAACTCAAGGTCTACCAACTTGGGGAGAAATATTTTGCTGCTGCTCATATCCTGGTGGTCTATCAATTATTAAAGCATGCCTTTTGACCATAACACTACATCATGCTATTCATCATCATCACACATCATCCAATGGGAATAGCAGGACCAGAGATTGTGTAGGAGAAATATATCTTGTTACTTTTCAGCTACTGGAAAGATCCGTTATCTTCCCTCTCAATCTTCCATCACTTCTCTTTTGCTTTTAGTTAGTAGGTGGGTTGCCTTGGTATATGCAAAATGGAATTAAGCAGGTCCTATAAAATATACATGAGCAAGAATTGCCTGCAGATCCACCAGGCATATATTTGTCTGAGTGCTAATTTACGGAGGATAGAGGGGTTTCTATCTGGTGTAATCAGCCCAAAGTGCTCAGGATTATGCAAACACATTCAGGTAATGGAATGGTGTGATTTTTTTCCTTTGGCTGTTAACATTTCTGTCTCAACGTATTCCTTCTAATTTGATGTGAAAGTTCCATTCTTCAACTTCAGGATGAGTATCCTGAAGTTGATGTGTTACAGTTCTTAGAGTGTTAAAGAGAGATCAGAAAGGCCTTGACATTTCTGAGCATTGATGTTCACAAGATTTTCTTGGGCAGATTCTTTTCTTAACATTGCTAAACACATTGGCTTGTGCTTAATTGTAAGCCGCCCTGAGTCTCCGGAGAAGGGCGGGATATAAATGGGATTAAAAAACACACACACACAAAAAAACCTTGTATTTTCCATTTTTTTATAGCTTGAGTAATAAGGTATTATTCAGAAAATCCCATTATTACTTCACCACTTTGCTCTTTGTTAATCATGCTTTAAAATATATTAATCTATTTTACACTAAATCCATGTGGAATTAATTGTTCTTCAGTATAATTATTATATCTATGAGTATGTTATCAATACTGCAGTGAACTATAAAAAAACAGGACTTCAGAGTCACTGAATTGAGATATATATTCAGGGATCTCTAACAGGATTGTTTTATACATTTTTGGATCAGTATAATAGAACTTGGGTCATACTTGATTCACTGATATTACTGTATCAGTGTTCCTAAGAGTAATTTGTTTAGATTATTTGTAGAAAGTATATGATCTCAGTAGATGATTTCATAGCTGATACTTTCGGATAAATATCAATTTCAGAACATTGTATATTTATTATACATTTGATTGGGCATTCTTTGGATTTTGATTTGTTTTTATCTTTTTATTATATTTATCTTTTATTATAGGCATAAATGTTGCCATATAGTGATCAGGAAATTTACTTTTCTAACTTTTATGCAGCATGCATTTTTACCTGTTTCTGTATGGAATCAGGAGAAGGCACTGTGAATACACTACTTGATCCTTTGATATCTTGGCAGGAAATTGGTATCTTTTTAATGAAGGATTAACAGCATTTTTAGTAGATATTAGGAGAAAATTTTGATCCGTATTCATCTGACAAACCTACATTTGGGATAGTTCCAATTAGAAAACTGCAGACAATTATTTGATTTGAATTCATGGGTTAATAGGGTATAAATACATTTATACATACATGAATACATCAGTTTATTGCCCATCCAAGTTTTTAAACAATCTGAAGCACTGCAACAGCAGCAATATATTCAATTAAAACATAATTTGATTTTACTTTAGCAGCTTCTGAACCTTGCAAATTATTATTATCACTGAAATGTGTTTCTGATTCAACAACAGTTTATTTCATGGACACCTTGGACCAACATATAAAAGTGGTTCATTGTGAATGTCTTTGTACTGAAAGTGAAAAATAATGGAGGTGACATTTAAATATACACATATATTTGTTTTAGAAAGAATAATATGGCTTAAATATGTGAAAATGATTTGAATTATATACTAGAAAATTGAAATTTATCATTATATCATTTATCATTATATGAAGAACTACATATTTATGAATGGGAGTACATATATGAAGAACTACATATTCATGAATGGGACTTTTAAAAAATATTATTCTTTTATGTATCACCCCAGATGTCCCCTGTCTTTGTTCAGTAGAACAAGCTTTTTAGTGATATAATCAAAAGATTGATCAATATTATTATGAGTAGTCAAAGTTTAACATTACTCGTTTTCCTTTTGGTATGCTTTTTTTCCTTTTGGTATGCTAAAATAATCTAAATAAAATAATAATAAATATCTGAATTCTTCATAATTGTATTATTTAAGTGATATATTTATATCTTAGGTTAAATATAAAGAGCAGCTTATTAAAGAAATGAAGAATTGCTTCAATCCTCTAGAAAGTGCTTTTTTCAAGCAAGCTCAACTAGCTTCTGTATTGGCAAGTGATGTAAGTGGAATTTTTTGGGGGGAACATTTGACTTCATTTCTTGTAGTGAATATTGTAAGTATGCATTTAAATTCTCTAGAATAATTTTTCTTAAATTTTAATTGGAAAAGTCTAGTCCATGTTAAAGTTTTAATTTGCTCCTAGATGGAATGTTTTCTGATTGCATTTTGGTGCTCTGCAGTAAATGAGTGCCACCTTATGGCCACTATAAATATGAAATAAATACATTCTGATTTTTTTTGCAAGGAAATTGGAAATATCTTATTTCTTTTAAGCTTTTTGGTACTTTCACCAAGAATTTTTTTTCCTTCTTAAAGGTAAAATACAAAAAAGAAAGTCTGAACAGTCTTCATAAACCAACATCTGAATTTCCAAACCTATTACAATTAGAGCATGCATTGAATGCCAGCAAGATCCATAGTAATGTAAGTTGAACTTCTTGTAGTTATTTTGGTAAATGTCAGGATGGATAAATTTCTAAGAAAGTTATTATTTCAAGCTATTTCTTCCTCACAAGAAATACATCTGTTCTGTTCACTGCATTTTTTATAGAAATGTTTTATTTCTATAGCTTGACTGACGTCAAGCTATAGAATCAGCTGTTAGGAAGACCTTTTTTTCGTGACCTCTGAGTAATACGTGGTTCTTTCTAACATTGGAATATTGTCAGTGTTGGAATATTGTAAACTAGCCTTCTTAATAAGAACATTTTCCAGAAGTGTCAGCCTTAGATGCAAGAATATAGTTAGCATACCATTTGTAAAAATTCTGGGAGTTGGAATCCACATTTTGAGGGATACCCTGTTTGGGAAAGGCCGGTGTAAGCACTGGTTGAGAAGCTACCTTTAATGAACATCTGGTGACATTTTCACATCACAATTTCCACTTTAATTTCTCCTAAATTTAAAGCAAACTAAAGCAGTTCAAAGCAAACTTATCTGTTGTCTTAAGAGGAGGTTGATATTGTCTTTGGAGATGCTGGACTTGAAATGCTGATTGAATACAGGAAACATGAGTCAATCAATGTTCCCGCTAATTGAACAGTGTCTGGTCTTTAGATATAACTAATATTAGAACAAGAGCAACATAGATTCCTTTATCCCATCAAGACAAAATAAATAAATAACCTGGGTCTAATTTTTCCCTACATAATGCATACATTGGTGTGATGATCTGTAATAAATAAAAATAGGTATAACTAGTAGAGAAGTTTCCTTGCCTCAAGACAGTCATTTCTTTTGCATTTCAAAGCCTATTGTAAGTGCTTTTGCAATAGTTATAACTGTGGTTACATGTAACTGAGGTGGCTGGAGTGAGAAGGAGACAGAGCTACATTTCATACAGTTGATGTAGATGCTAGAAATAAGATAATGAAACTTAATAATGAAGGGGAGATTAAATTATTGTTTTGAATCCAGGAGAGAGGATGAGTAAAGTTTTCCTAAGAAGAAAAACAATCTATGCAAAAGTTTTGCCATAGTAATTCAAATTCTGATAATTCAATTTCAAATAAATCAGTGCAAATTTAGTAATAAACTCACTCAATTCCCCAATCCAGACAGCAATGTGATATCAAACAGAGGCTAACATTAATGCAACGATTAATTGGAAAGTCAACTGTGATATGTTCATATATGTATGTGTGATAGGACTATACAAACTTTAAGATGACTGGCTTTCTCATTTTAAATATCCATAATTATTGGTTGAAGACAATTGCAGCAACAGTCATTTGTTGGAATCTTTTGAAGTATTTTGAAGTTTTTGGTGATCAGATCCAGCAAAACAGGAATGGACAATTTACTTTCTTTCCATCTTTCTGAATCATCATAGTTAAAGTACTTTTTTCACTTTTAAAACAGAGATAAAACAATATTTAATTGATTCTAATAGGTCACTGAAGACACACATTGGCTTCTACAGTTCAGAAAACTTTAATGTTTAAATACATTGCTTATGACAGATTGGGTCTTGAAGGATTGCAAGTGATCTTCCATATTGACAAAGGCTTTTCAGGCTTCTACCTTGTACAATAGTCAAAAGATATTTTGGAGCTGTATTGTCTCAAATAGGAAAGAACACTACAATAACTTCTATTACAAAATCCCCAGATCGCACCTGATATTCAGTATATTGTATCAGTATCAGTAATTTAAGCACCAATTTTCAATGGCACAATTCTCATAGAACTGCCTCAAAGAATCTACCCCCCAATAGTAAGCATTTAAGTAATCATTGTATAAACAACTGACAGCTGCAAACTCCTTCTCTGTCAAAAAAAGAGACTTCTTTCCTTTCTAGGGCATTATAACTTGGTGAAATATATACGTAGACTCAAAAAGTCCTTACCCTAATATACACAAAGATATACCAGATCTAAATTCAAAATATACTTTGAAATTTAAAGATATATTTACTTTTTTCAGTATGAATATAAGAAACTATTTGAGAAAACTAAGGGGCTCTATCATTTTGAAGTGAATACTGCTGAACAGCTGCACTACAAAGAAAACGCAGTCCTGCAAAGTCAGGTATGCCCACATACTCTATAAACTTGGAAGTGGATATGCTATATTAACACTTATATTGGTGAATTGTGTAAAATGAACATTGAATACACATAAAAGAAATATAAGTAGACTTCCGGTTGATGTTACGGCAGGAATGGCTGGAAAATAGTAGAGCACTGCTGGGCTCCATGAAATGCAGTCAGCAACTGCGGAGCTTCAGTTGGCGGACAGATAGCCATAGGTTTTCCTGAAAAATGTCTTGATAAACTCTGGAATTCATTTTCCCATCAATGACAACAATCCGTCCAGGCCCTGAGGCAGCAAAGCA
>JANHFM010003852.1:252929-267921 GCA_032468115.1 Grayia smithii
TAAAACTAAGTTAGATTATATGACTGATTTTTACAATGTAGTTAGATGACTACCGTTGCAGGCCCTGGAGGGCGTATTGGGTCTTCTCCTCCCCCAAGCCCAAGGAGAGCCACTTCTTCAAAATAGACTCGCCCAGACTGACTTCTGCGCATGGGCCATGAAGTTTCAATCACACTGTACGTGCGCGTAGTATTTTGTGGAACAGCCACACAAGGGGCCAAAGAGTCACATGTGGCTCACGAGCCGCGGTTTGCCGACCAGTGGTTTGATGAAAAGAAGGACTAGGGGTGACATGATAGTAGTGTTCCAATATCTAAAGGGTTGCCACAAAGAAGAGGGGTTCAAGCTATTCTCAAAAGCATCTGAAGGCAGGATAAGAAGCAATGGATGGAAACTAATCAAGGAGAGAAGCAACTTAGAACTCAGGAGAAATTTCTTGACAGAACAATTAACCAGTGGAACAACTTGCCTCCAGAAGTTGAGGATGCTCTTCTCTTTTAAGAAGAGATTGGACAACCACTTTTCTGAAATGGTATAGGTTTTCCTGCCTGAGCAAGTGGTTGGACTAGAAAACCTCCAAGATCACTTCTGATTTTAAAGTTCTGTATAAAAATTTACCAAGTAGCTTAAGTGGTATAAGCTATTTTAGGATACTCAAAAGTTTATAGTACCAGTGAGTGAATGGAGTTAGTTACAGTTTCATAAATAAAACAAGGATTGTGAAAATCACTGGAATAGAATAGAATAAAACTTTATTGTCATTGTTCCCTTGCAAGAACAACAAAATTTCTCGGTTGCTACATCAAGTCAGTTATATTATGCTCTTTAAGGTCAAAACAATTCTCGTTGAAGTCAAACAATCCTCATTTCAGACCTTGTGCAGCACTCGCTTTGAAATTAATCATAAGAGTTTTATGAGCTTTTCATTTATTTAAAATAAATTATTTAATATTTCTCCCAATGGTGTTTTCTATAACCTAAATTAAAAAACATTTCACTAAATAGGATATAATTAATACATGGTTGGGAACTCCATAAGCATTTTTCTTCTCTGTGCCTTCTACCACATACTCCTCACTATCACATTGTACAAAGTGTTTGTCAATCCTTATGTTCACCATGATGGTATCACCCATCAAAGAGAATGATGGATATGCAACACATAACAAAAAAATCCCATCGGCAATAGCATAATTTGTGCCATTTAGCAACAACAAAGTAAAATCTAAAATGCATTAATGTTTCTTTGATAAGCACTGATTGCCTTTTGATGAAGATGAAGAAAAGTTTCAGTAAATGTAAGACTAGAATTTTATTGCACAATTCCTATATAAATAAGACTTACAATTTCTTGTCTAAAGGCAGATGATGAAATATGATACCTACATGCTAAATTCAGTATTGAATTCAGGTTCTTTCCAAAGTTATCTGTAGGAGCATTATGAGCAAATCTCAATGAGTGATTGGTTTCAGTCTTCAGTTTGGATGGTTCTTCTAATCATTCCTGACTTTATTTTGAAATGAATTGTTTTGGGCTCACACGTATCCTATGAAGCAATTTAAGTAGTGCTATAGCCTAAAGGAATGTTCGTTTAATGCAAGACTTTATCTACTATGCATTCCAGTAGATAACAGTTGAAAAAATGGAGTTTCTCTGCTGATTTAGTTATCTCGTGGAAAACTAAAATATCTCCTAAATTTCAAATAATGGAATAGATCCTTCCCCACTCACCCAAATGTTTCTTAGAAATTGTGTATTTATTTTCTTTTCTTTGTTTAATGAAGGTACTTTACAAGAAAAGATTAGGTGCTGGTATTACAGTAGCAGAGACTCCTGTGACTGAACATGTAAAGAAAAATCAGAAAAATATTAGCACAGTAAGTTTAACTGGTACTATACCTTGTGCTTTGCATAAATAATAAAAATTGTAGTAGTGATGTTATTATTGTTCTGTGCTGTGAAATAAAATAGTGCAATAGAATCAGAGATCCAAAATACAGATATTTTTGTATACCCATTTTTTAAATCCTGTAATAATTTAGTGCAGAGAAATCTTTCTTCTCAATACTGCTATTCTGAAACAACTTTTCTAAATTTTCTAAGTTCCTTATAAGTATGAGCAGTGCTACTTTCTTATAATTTTGCTTTTATTATATTCCTCCTGATTTTGAAGAACTTTTGATTATTTTGCAACTTCTAATAATAATTTTCTGATTTTTGCAAGTTAGCCTCTGCAATGAATTATGAAATTATTCATGCAATCATTATGTACTTACCATGTTCTAAATATTTTAGAAAGAAAATTACTTTTGTATATATTTTTCTTCTAGGAACTTTTATTTTGAAAAGTATAAACTCTACTGAGTTGGAGTTACTTGAAGTTCCATTACAATGCTTTCACCTTCAAGTAAATTAGATTTATGTTAGCAATATTTATGTATGTTCATATTTTCCTTCCCCCCCTCAAATAGTGAACCAGAAATCTTTTTATCCTTTAGTATGCAGTATTAATAATCTTGAAACAAACTGGCAACAGGGAATTTAACTATCAAATGTTGTTTAATGAGTGCACTACTTAACTTGGTTCAATCACAGGTTATATGTGTTTTAATCATTAATTATCAGGTGTGCTATAAAGAGCAGCTTGGTAAAGGTACTTCAGTGAGTGTCACTCCTGAAATGGAAAGAGTCAAGAAGAATCAAGAAATTATCAGCTCGGCAAGTCCTTTGTCTCTTTTTTTTGGTTGTTTTGCATTAATAAATTTATCTGTTTAATCAAGAATGGATCCTTCCTTTTTGAAATTTTAAAATGACTACAGAAAGATGTATTCATCCATATCACCTAATGACTGTCATTAATTAGGGGGGAACAGTTGTGCATTTTTTTGAAGGGCTATTTCATTTTTTGTGTAATACTACCATTAGTTCTTTGAAGTTTAAATAATCTTTCTTTATTACATCCATTCAAATGTTATGAACTGTAACTTATCGGATCATTGATATTCAGGTTTTGAATGTACGTGATTGCAGTCCTGCTGTTACTAATAATATTATTAGTATTTTCAAATGTTAACTGTGGTCAAAATATTTCTGTGTAATGTTGTATTTTACAGGTCAAGTACAGCAGAGATCAGCAGCAAATGAAAGGTAGACCTAGCGTGATTCTAGACACACCCGAGTTAAGGCATGTCAAAGAAACACAAAACATCATCTCAATGGTAGGGTAGATTCTTCACATGAGTAGTGTGTTCTAAGGAACAATATTGTGTTGTACTCTGAATTAACAGACAAAGCTTTGCACACACAACTGAAGTGAGAATTGATTTGTTCTTACACTGTGGTTGATGGAGTGGAGTTGCTAACAATGTAATTTCCCCTCTATAATACTAATTAAATGATTTATCTAATAATTCACTGAGTGGCTTTTTAAACACATGTCACATGGCGCTTTTCTTTCCACATCCCGAAGTTTAACAGGAGAGGATAACACACACTGCCTTGTGCCTGTGCATGTTAGAGTTTCATGTGTGCAAGTGAAATTCTGAATGTGGTTGTTGAGATTGTTTTGCAAAGTTATGTATATGGATTGTGCAGAATACATTATGATCTTGGAGAAGGATTAAAAAAGTAGAGGTGACTCTCCTTATTTGTGGGTTCTATTACAGTATATAAAAACCAGTAAATAACAAAGTTATAAGAAATAAAATCTTGACTCTACAGGAATTGGGGCTTGTGTTTGGGAGACTATGATCATTTTCTCTTCCTCTCACAAGCTTTATCACTTTTTCTCCTCTACTTATTCTGTGGCAATGCATCTGTATGTGCTACTCTTTCTCCTCACATGGTTGTGGCAAATCTTGTTGGATTACTACTGTTGTAAAATTTCACACTGTGACTGGTCTGTATTAGCATCCAGTGGTTCAAGTGAAAGGCCTCTCTATTAATATTGGGAGGGAGACAGACTTTGCTGCTGCAAAGAAGCCATATGAATTTTTGTAACTTTCTGTTTAAGTAGGATTCAGGAAGAACAAACATAGGAATACTGAATAGATCACCTAACTCTTATAAATGTTCTTTATGCATGCACAAAAGTCCTTTTATCATGTTTTTCCATCTGTAAAGTAATAAAAAATAAGGTTCAAATTATGATATGCTGAAACTTTTTATATGTTTATCAAAGACTGATCTCTATGGTTCAGTCATAGATCTACATAACTGCAGATATCAAGAGCTACCTGTAATAACTGGGTTAACTTTGGTAATTTGTGGATTAATATGAAGTGCTATTTGAAATTAAGCCAATTTAATATCAACACTTGCATGAGAATGTAATTGGTTGTGACTAATGATGCAATTACTTAAAATATTCTTAAAGATCAGTACTGAAACTGACATATGTCATAGACATAAAGGTAATGAAAAATTGCATGTTGATGATTAACCATTTGTGTAATATGCAACAAAATGGGATATTATCATTGGCTGATGGACCAATATCTGCCAAGTGAATCCCTTACTTTTGTACTCTCTGTAGTTTCCATTACTGACCTACTGGAGCCAATTTGAGGAGAATTCAGGGAAGAAATACAAGAACATCCTTCTACATGATAGAAATTCTGTATATTGTTGAATACAAGCCAATGGCAATGCCCAATAATTATTTACTGGTCTTAATATTTGAATCTCAGACAATATACATATTTTCCTCCAGGTCAAATATCATGAAGATTTTGAGAAGACAAAAGGCAGAGGGTTCACTCCAGTAGTGGATGACCCTGTAACTGAACGGGTGAGAAGGAATACCCAAGTGGTTAGTGATGCTGCATACAAAGGTGTTCACCCACACATAGTTGAAATGGACAGGAGACCTGGAATAATTGTAGGTAAGTCAATTCTGTAACTTTACTGAATCAGAAACTTGTGTGGCCATCTCTAATTATATATTTTTTTGTGATAAGTTGTGGTAGAAGGTAGTTTGAAGGTAGAAGGACTGCATTCCTAAGGAGCAAAAGACAGAGAAGTTTAGATAGTTTGAGTGGGAGGAAAATTGCCAGAACAGCTCCTCCCTAGAAGTTCTCTGAGTCTCTGATTAGTGGTATAAGTAATTTGCTGTAGCTTGGCAAGGTCTCTATCTATGGGTAAGGAACAATAAAGGAATTGCTTAGAAGAATCTGTCTGTCTGTCTTGGTTTTTGAGCCAGACATCAAATAATTATTAGTATAACTGAAATGCTGTTGATACTTGCAGTAATATGCTTTTGTGTCATATCAAATTTCTTTATCATATTAGAATGATAGGTCATTTGGGATTATCAGACAATAATTGTTTCCCAGCAAAAATGCTAATTGCAGTGCCCTCTGAAGTAATAAGAATATTAATTAATCCAATAATGAAAGAAATTTTAATCTATTATTAAATTGCTCGACAAGAGCTTAATTTTTTTTGAAAAAATACAATAAGTATTTAAACTGTTAATATGAAAGGCCAATATTAAAACTTTTAACTATTTTAATAATGAAAGTAATCATAGAACAAATTGCCATTTGACATTTTTTATAGATCAGTACGAAAGGAATTAAGTTCTACCATTTCAATGTCTTGTAAGACAAGCATTTTATTGTTATAAAATATTATTTTACTTGGTAAGAATAATAGTTTGTCTGTATACCATGATGAAAATAAAATCTATTCATTTTTGTATGTTATTAGTTTAAAACTCTCATCAGAGTATTTGAACAATGTCAGATTATATTCAGCTAATCCTGAATTGGCAAGTAGTGAATAGCTGAATAAGTTAGTAGTAAAATATTTCTATAGGATACTGGATTAAGGAAAACTGCTTTAGAGACTAATGAACTAGATGCAAACTTTTTTCAGTGTCTGTATTATCATATTCAAGGTCTCTTTATGCTTTCACTGTATGAATTTTTCATATGTAACCATTTTACATTTTATTTTGGGAGCCGTCTCTCATTTGCCAGTGAAATTCAGTTTGACATAGTTTTTTTTTGGTGAAACATTAAAAACCATTTATAACAAATTCTAATAAAACAGCCAATTAAATTGATAAATTTATATATAAGTTTGAAATAATGGTTTTCAACATGTCTTTTGTGACTGGGGTACCATAATGGAGAACACTGTCCTCAGTTACTCTTGTCAATTGGCATTTAAGAACAGGTAGGTTTGGGGCTCATAAATTATTACTGCAACTTGGTGGTCAGCCAAGGGATGACTTCAAATTATCCTAGCACTCATTAGAATAATGCTTCATTGGGTACTATTGTCAAGGTAAAAAAATGAAGACCTGGACAGGGTTATGGTCAAGCACTGTTTTGCATTGTTCTGAATTCGTATTGCGGAACATAAACAATGCTTTTATAATAATTTGAAAGTTTCATAGTAATTTTTTCCAGACAATATGAATTAATTCACAAAAACAATAGAAGCAGAAGTGTATCATTTGCATATGGTATAATTTGTTTAGATGTAGGTCAAGATACAGTATATATAGTTTATAAATTTAGATACACTTTTATGTTTTTATGTTACAGAATTGTATCAAGGAAGGAGGCAAACATGACTAAAATTCTGAATTATTACAGAGAGCAAATTATTTTGAAAAAGATGGTTGCTTATGAAAGAGCTTCTAGATCAGACGTGTCAAACTCAAGGCCTGCAGGCCAAATCTGGCCTGTGATGTGTTTAGGTCTGGCCCACAACCAGACTAATAGGAAGAGGTGTTTGAGTAGTTACCTGCCCGCTTTTTTGGGTATTTTGTCAGTGGCAACAGTGCCACTGCCTGAGAGCGAGTGACTGGCAAGGGAAAGAAAGGGAAGGAAAGAAAGAGAAAGGACGGAAGGCATTTATAGTAGGAGAGTGAGCTGAAGCACCACATAGGTCTGGGGGAAAGGGAGCTGGAGCTGGAGCTGCAGTGTTGCTGGGCTCTGCTGAGGCTCTGGGATCAGTGCATGTGGCTCCAGCTGATCAGCACTTCCAGCAGTCTTGGCTATTGGCTGGCTGCAGCAAGCAGCCTTGAGGAAAGGAGTCAGCTGGAGCTGCAGGGCTGCCAGGGCTCAGCAGAGATCCAGAATCAGTGCATACAGCTCCAGCTGATGAGCACTGCATGCAAAGGCCAGGAGAGCAGCACCAGCCACATGGTTGGAACAGTGGCTGATGCTGGAGGTCTGCCTGAGTCCCAGAGAGTGACATGCCCAGAACAGAGAAAAAGATAAAAAAG
This sequence comes from Grayia smithii, assembly GCA_032468115.1. Lineage (NCBI taxonomy): Eukaryota > Metazoa > Chordata > Lepidosauria > Squamata > Grayiidae > Grayia > Grayia smithii. The sequence goes on from JANHFM010003852.1 coordinate 260,171, forward strand.
CAGGGAGAGAGGAGAGGAGATAAAAGTAGGTTTTAGTAGGAAAAGGAAAGGAGTGAGAGGAACAAAAGGTGATAGGGAGGAGAGGAGAGGCTTCTGTGGGTCAAGCCTGAGGGAGAGAAGAGTGAGTGAAAGCAGAGGAATTAACAAAGGAGCAGAGGCTGTGGAAAGCAATGCAAGACAGAGAGAGAGGAGAAAGAGAGAAAGAAGGGTCGGCCAGCTACCTGAATACCATCCCATCACATGACCCCCCTGTTGGGAGAGACTGACCACCACCCAATCACATTACCCCCTTATACCCCAGAAAATCCGGACTCATAGCATCCTACTGAGACTTAGCCATAATGCACTCCTGAATGAATATGAACTTACATGCAACTGGCCCTTTGAGGGCAATGCTGATGTGGCCCTCAATGAAATTGAGTTTGACACTCCTGTTCTAGATTGAAATGAAAACTTGTTACTATTTTGACTACAAACAAAATATGAATCTAGTCCTATGGTTGGAGTAATGTAAATAAAACAGTGTTTCATACAAACAATAGATAAAATCACTATAAACATGAAATTTATTGATACTGAAAATTGTTTCCCAGCTCTATTTGAAAATAACTTCACAAACTCAGACTGTGTTGACTCCTATAATAATGTCTTTTGATAATTAGAAAGAGTATGTTTCAGCTACAGCAGGATAGCCATTGTCTTTCTAATAATAGAGCAGCTGAATTTTCTCCTTGAATTTTTTTTACGTACTGTCCTGTTGTTTCTTTTTGGGGGAAAGATCTCAAAGTTTGGCGCACAGATCCTGGCTCCATCTTCGACCTTGATCCTTTGGAAGATAATATTCAGTCTAAGAGTCTACATGTGCTTTTGGGTATTGTTTGATTATGGCTTTCTGCATTGGTTTGTTATAGTCCTGGAAGTAAAACTGACCTAGTAAATTGCACTTGTGTGAAAATAACAGCATACTATTATTTTGTTTACTAGGACTGCATGAATATGGTTATTGCATATGAAATTTCACATAGTGACAACTAATTCACTTTCATTTAGTGACTGATTGGAGATGATGTCAGGTGTAGACCAACTCATTAGTTTGGCACCAGGTTGGAAAAAAAATGGCCTGTTGGGATTTAATCAGCTGCCCAGCTTCTGTAGCAATATGAAATTATTTACAGAATGTATGATTCCAGAAAGGCTTTTGTGCCATTATTCCATATCACCCTGCTTGATTCACAAAGTTTTAGTGGGATTCATATAGATGATCTTTCTATTTACTATATGTTTTCTATTTTCATGTATCCTAGGACTATTTTTATCTTTTTTCTGGTCAGAGAAAAGCCATATGAGAGAAAAAGGGAGCCGAAGTATTTTTTGACTAATAGCACTAAGTGACAAAGTTTCATTTTAATGTATCTGTGTTCAAAGAGTGTGTTTTGTTCCTAAGTGAACGGAAGCTAATAAACCTCTAGTTCAGGGATGTCAAACATAAGGCCTGCGGGGCCATCCTGGAAAATGTAAGGGACTGGCCCGTGTCACTTTGGCCGGTCTACCCAATGCGAAGAGGAAACATGTCAGCAGTTTGGGGAGTGGCGTCAAGCTGGCCACGCCCATCCAGTTGACCACAGTCCCACACTTAGACATACCCAGTGAGTGGTGTCAGGCTGGCCATGCCCATCTAGTTGGCCACACACCCCCAGTCGGCCATGGCTGCCTGGCCCCCCAAGATCAACCATAGCCCTGATGCAGCCCTCAATGAAATTGAGTTTGACACCTCTTCTCTAGTTGCTACAAAGTTAAATCCAACTTTCTGTAAGTTTGAATTCATACTTACACATACCAGCAATTGTTTATAGTGTGAAAGTAATTGAATATGGAATATTATATACTGTAAAATTATTAATAAGGCCACAAAAGATGAATTGTTAGACGTACAACCAGCCTTTAAAAGCTAATTTCACAGGCAAATAAAAGGAACCACACTTCTATTTGTAAAGCTCTTACCTTACTTGATTTAAATGAGCCATAAAATTTGGTTTTTTTCCTTCGGCCTTGGATAGCATGTGGTTGAATCGCTTTAAGTTAGGGGATAAGGTTTCTTTTTTTAAAAAAAAAAATTGCTCTTCCTGATGACTGCTGTCCTTTATAAACAACTGCACAAGGCTTCAATAGCCACTTTTCTACTTAAAGCATTATTGTCTATATGTGTATATGTGTGTTTGTGTGTGTGTGTGTGTGTGTGAGAGAGAGAGAGAGAGAGAGAATATAATTGCTTTGTACAAAATGGTGCTTGATTATGTTTATTTATATTTCACTATTTTTAAAATAAAAGATCCCCTTTAATTTTTAATTTTTTTACAATACTATTTATTGCAGTGTTGTATTTTCCTTATAGAAAAAGCAAGACGTAGCCAATACCATTTGCACTCTACCAGTACTTCTGGCGTTGGAGATGACAAATCAGATGATTCTCTATTTTCTTACTCCAGTGAGGCAACAAGACTATCTAATGAAGGAGGAGGTATATGGACGTATCCACCCTTAACTGTCACTGTGTGCTCATTCTTTGCACATCTTAAGAATTTAACTCAGCAATCTTCACTTATCCAATGAACTGACAATTGCCTTAGGCAAAGTCTTTTTTGTTAATCTTAGACCTGGGTCATCAAGGATGATATCTACCTACTGTCTTTTTAAGTGAGTCATTTCTGTGTCACCAAAGAACCGTTATTCTCAGGCCTCTCCCCAATCAGACTTTTGAACATTCTCCCAAAGTCTCTCCCATAGGCAAAGCTGCTCTCCCAGGCCTGACTTTAATTCTTTATGTAGCCTTATGCACAAAAATGTTGTAAAATGTCTGTTTTGAAAGAAGCCTATTGCTTCTTTCAAAATTTTGAAAGCAAATTTTTCAGACGTGAAGCTACCGTATGAACTCAGAACAGGGCATGTCAAATTCTCAATGCCTCTACTTGAAACCTGAAATATTATTTAATTAGATTTATCTCCTGCCTTTCCTTCAGGAGGTAATGGTATTAGTCGTAGCCCTTTCTCTTTTTTCTCTCTCTGGATAACCTTATAAAGTAGATCAGGTGACTGACCCTTGGTCACTCATTGAAATTCTTTGATGGAGGGAGAATCAGAAACTGCACCACATGGTTCCTCCCAAGATAGATAGTTCTCAATTTAGAATGGACCCTGCACATCATGGCCATAAGTCCTGATGTTCGTAAAATGGGTTGGTCATGTGACTGCCACCTTTTTTGTGGGAGTCATTAAGTGGATCATCATGCTTCTTAAGTGAGCCTGTGGTCATTAAGTAAACAAGACAGTTAATAAGTGAACCAATGGTTTGCTATGGGAGCATTTTGCTGAAAACCTGGGATGGCTAAAGAAGGGAAGGAAAAGGCATTCCAGCATGGAGTCAATCTATGAGAGGAAATTAAAGAAACTGGATTATTGATGCATTTATCTGATCATCTGTTTTATGATGGTCAGATGACCATGGGATTGTGCAGATTACCATAAATGCTAACCCTTGAACTTTGTTCATGTGACTATGGGGTGAGGAACTTGACTGTCGGAACTCTGAATCCAGGTCATAAGTAGCCCCAAAATAGGTCTGTTGTAATTTTGCTAAACAACCAGTCATAAGTCAAGAATTATCTGCATGCTTCTTTATGCTGTCAACCACAGTTCTAGTCTCTCCAATTCTGTACTGAAGAAGCAACTGAGACATTTCAACCCGTTAACCAATATCACAAAAATAAAAGATTGGTTTAGTAAAGTCATCTTCAAGTTGACTTGTCTTGATATCAAAGTGGCTGCTCTTGCTTTCTTCTGTTATGTTCTTTTGGGTTTCTGAGATTTTTCTGGTCTTCCATTCAGGTGGTAATTAGATTTGACCCCACTTATTTTCCTAGGTGCTCCACCTGTTTGTCAGCTGATTATTACCCCAAACGTACATTGAAAGTGGAATAAAAATTCTCAGATAGATCTTACAAGGCTATATATTTACATATTTTGGACTGGTAGTTTAACTTTCACTTTTCTGTTAATGTGTTTATGGGATTAGTGATATGTATGAACAGAAAAGTTTCCCAGCTCAGTGAATCAAGCCTGCCAATGTTCAAAATGAAGCCACATTTCCATAAATGAATATACATGGGGCACTAATAAGTGTGCATATTGTTGTTTGTCTGAGCTTTAAAGTGGGTTTTGCATTACCTTTAAATATGTCTATGAAATATTCATTACAATGTTCTGTTCTGCTTGATTGTATTTCCAGATCATTTAAACGATGGTTTGGCATCTCTATTTTCAGTTTTAGAATGGAATAACTTTAATACTCCTATTAGTAGCAGACAGCTGTTTTTTTTATTTGTAATGTATATTTTTTATGTTTGGGTTTGTGAGTCTTTTTCTTTGTAAAAAAAATCAAGTGTTAAAATAAATGTGTTAGGCTGAAAAGAACTTTTCTTGCTTAGTACATTTCCTTTTGTATTGCAGTGGGCAAGAACAGTCAAATCACTGTAGTTCCAGAGTATGAAATCTGAGAAAAGCACTCTTACATGTTAGATTCATTTACCATATTTCCTAACACAGATTCCTCAATTTTTCAAATGTATAGTCCAAGCATATGTATTATTTCCATTGAGAATTGAATTTTATAAAGCATCTATGTTGTAAATAAAAGGCAACATGGAAGGCAAGGTTTTTGAGAAGCATTTCTTACTACAAACTAATACAAAAAAGCTGAAGAACTATTATATGAGAAGAACTGAACTGAGGGAAAAAACTGTGCTTATCTGAAACATTTTATCCCATGTTTTGGCTACCTAGCAGGTAATATGGTTAACAGTAAAACAGTATTCATTTGCTGTCTGAATCATTCAATTAATCAATCAATTAATCAATCAATTAATCAATCAATTAATCAATCAATTAATCAATCATCCTTGGTAAAAAAATATATAAAACTGATATGAAACAAAATCTAGTAACAAGGAGGGCAAAAGTCGGTCTGAGAACTAAAAGTCACATGAACCTGATTGCACAAAATGGGAGTAGCTCAAAAGTTTGCTTCTGAATGGACACTAACTGGTCTTCAAAGAGTAGAGTAGTGGTGAATTTGGATGGGTGGAGGGTTGTAACTTTCTTGACTGCTCATCTGGATTCATGCAGAATCTGGATGTGCCAAATTATTTTGGGCTTTAGACCCATAATTGCATTTGGAAGTAAACTGATAATTTGAGAAATTATCACTTATTATGTGGGGGCAAAAGTAAATCTCTAGCTCTGCTTCAACTGCATCCACCTCCATCTAGTAGAAAGGGGCATAGATGTGGTAATCAATGAATTGATCCAAAAAGTCCTTTTAAATTGTCTTTGTATGCACAGAAATATTAAACTGTTATGCCTGAAAAAGTTCTCTTAATGATTAAGGGAAATGTTGCACTATAATATCTTTCAGTCCATAGCAATATATATTGATTATATGCCATCAAGTCAATGTTGAATCTTAGTGGCCACGTACTTTTCTCTATGACAATTTGTTCTAAACTAATTTTTCAGATCTTCCACTGGTGTAGTCATTGCTACTATAATCTGGTTTCCTTTTCATCTCTTTCCTTCTGCCTTTGCCAGGATTAGTCTTCTATAGAAAGCTAGATCTTTGCATAATGTGCCTGAAGTAGGACAATTTGAGTCTGGTCATTTGTGCTTTGTGTGAGAACTCTAGGTTGATTGTTCATTGATCCATTTGCTTGTTTTCTTGGCTATCCATGTTATGCGCAGGAATCTTCTCCAACACCAAAGTTCAAAAACATCAATACTCTTCCTATATTGCTTCTTCAAAGTCCAACTTTCACTTCCTTATAACATCACAGAAACTGCCATAACTTGCATGATTCTGATCATTGTGGGTTTAAATACATGACATTTGAATATCTTTTCCAAGGCTTTCATGGTTGCTGTACCATGTTTTAATTTTTTATTTATTTCTTTATATGTATATATAACAAGACCAATTCTGCACACACTACCATACTGATATTTATAGGTGTGTGATAAACAGTGATACCAAAAATTGAGTAAGGATACAAAATAATTTTTTAATCTGCTTCTAGCTTTACATTAAAAATGAGCACCGGGTCTCTTAAAGGAAATTTAAATTACTATATACATTTGATTCTAACTTCAGAAGAAAGTAAAGGTACATTTTATTTCTTTTCCATTTCAGGAAATGTTTTGTTGCCAAGCAAATGTGTTAAAATATTATTGTTTATATACCGTCACGAACATTTAGTGATCTGATTGATAGAACTTCTCCAGAATTTGCAGCTTTATATCTTCCATTGGTGCACCCCTCACTGATATGAGTCCATCCATTTTGCTTTTTTGCATTTTCCTTCTTTTTCAGTACCATGGATTTATTAAAGAGATTATTGTTGCATAATGTGTCAAAAAAGGTTATGTTTCAGTTTCTTACTTTATACTTCTTTCTTTGGTTCTGAAGTGTGATGACATAGCAGCACGTACAGACCAGTGCCTGGATGGCAATCTATATATAGCCCCTTAATTACCATGATAGAAGGGTGGTGGGATGCTACTGAAATAAATAATTAAAAATGTCATTTTCTTTCTTGCTCCCCATGCTTATAAAGGTAAATTCAGGCACTATTTTCATTTCAAGACTAATCAGGGCATCTGGAAAAAAATAACATAGAGTTTCTTAATTTACCTAATTTACAACTTGTCACTAACTGTTAAAAATTAATGTTTTAGACTAGTGTTTCTCAACCCCAACAACTTTAAGACATGTGCACTTCCACTCTCAGAATTCCCCAGCCAGATGCTTGAAGGAATTCTGGGAATTGAAGATTACTCACTTTAGAGTTGTCATTGTTGAGAAATAATGGATTAGACAGTATACAGGCTATGGATGTGGGACTAAAAGTAATAGTGGCTCCACAGCTTGGTACAAGCAATATGTATTATATGGTAGAGCAGTTAAGCTTATTGTTTAATTCATCATCTCATATCATCTAACCCAGCGAAGTATTATTTATGCTAAACTTAGTGTCCATTTTGCACACAACCATTATTTAAAAAAGCATTTAAGCAATTTTTTTTTGTTTTAGATTCTTTTTCTTTTGCCCCTCAGGCTTCTAGTCAATAAATACCATATTTTTCGGAGTATAAGACGCACCTTTTTACCCCCCAAAAGAGGGTGAAAATCTGGGTGCATCTTATACACCGAATGTATGAATTCAGTGAGGTGAGGGGGGGGCAGTTGCTGTGATGGTGGCAGCAGCTGCGGCAGCTGCGGCAACAGCAAAATTGCCAGAAAAAACAAACAGCTGATTGGCGATGTTTTGCAACCGCCAATCAGCAAGGGGAATAGCAAATGGTTCTGGGAAACATTTGCTAGGGGAATTCTTGCCTTGCTGCTGGACCTGCCTCAAAATCTCCCTCTGGAGGAAGAATTCTGGGAGTAATGGGCTCCAGGAGGACAATGCAGGGACGCAAGGACACGCTATTTTCTCTTCCCCAAGACTGTCTCCCCCGTTCTGCAGCACGCTAAGTTTAAATACAAGAGCCGCTAGCAGCCATGGAGCAGCGAAAGGAATATGGGGAGATGCGCCCCAGCCAATGTCTTGGGGCAGAGAAAATCACGTTTCCCCATATGCCTCTTGCTGTCCCCCGTTGCACAGCACGCTAAGTTTAAATACAAGAGGAGCAAGCAGCCATGGAGG
>JANHFM010003852.1:292155-309952 GCA_032468115.1 Grayia smithii
TAGACTACTGCAACTCCCTCTACATGGGGCTGCCCTTGAGGTGTACCTGGAGACTCCAGCTAGTCCAGAATGCGGCCGGGCTGGTAGTCACGGGAGCTTCCCATTACTCCCGTGTGACATCTCTCCTGCGCAAGCTGCACTGGCTGCCGGTGGTTCTCCGGATTCACTTCAAGGTGCTGGTTTGGTCTATAAAGTCCTACATGGCATCGAGCCGGGGTACTTGCAAGACCACCTCCTGTCGTCATCCCACCGGCCAGTGCGTTCACATAGGGATGCACTCCTCAGGGTTTCATCGGCCAGACAGTGCTGGCTGGTGGTGCCCAGAGCGAGGGCGTTCTCTGTGGGTGCACCGACCCTCTGGAACGAACTCCCCACCGACCTCCGCTCCTTCCATCGTGATCTGAAGACATGGCTTTTTAGTCAGATCTGCTGATGGGATCTGCGGATTGGGTCTTTTAATTTTCCTCTTTTTTTATTTTTTAATCTTAATTATTTAATTTTATAATTTTATGTCCTATATTGTCTTGTAAATGTTTGTGAGCCGCCCCGAGTCCCTCAGGAGAAGGGTGGCATATAAATTTAAATAATAAAATAATAAATAAAAATAAATGGGACCAAATTAAACTCCTAAAAGTATCTACTTCATGTATCTACACTCTACAGGCTGCATGTGTCAGGGTTCCAAGGAACACCCCCAGCCAGCATGTGTCTGTCTGACTTTTACCCCTGCTGTAACTGCTAAGCCACTGCAAACCCCAAGTTTCATGACTCTTCCAATTGACAATGCCAGCCTCCACTGGCATCCTTAGCAATAGTCTGAAGCTGCTACAATCTTCACTGGCCTAGTGGTTCCATTGGATCATGCTTCACAATCACTTCTGTCCTTGATTGAATGTCACACTGAATGCATTCAGTCTTGGTAGTCCAGTGGTGCCATCAACTCAGAGGAATCTAAGGTTGACATTATGATTCCCAGGCCATTAACATGATCTTTGCAGCCCTTGCAACCTCCTCTCTTATATGCCCTCTAGATATCCAGGAGCAGAAAATAATACTCTAAGTGCCTTCAGGGGCTTTATGGTGGCACAAGTGACTGTTGAGAATCATGCTGGCCTCCAGGTTTCCTTTCTTTCCCTGGTACCTAAATGACCAAAGTCACCCAATAACAAAAAAACCACATAGCCACACTAATATTTCCCTTACCATCACCAAGCAGTCCTTTTGGCTATCTTAAATTGTATTTATTTATTATCATTAATATGGCATCAGGCATAAGGTGTCAACCATGTGAAAATATTCTGAAGAGTGTGACTCTTTTGAGACAACCCAGGGGCAAAATACAGTAAACAGGTTTATCTTTCAAATAGTGGTCTATCTACAAGGAATATTTCAGGGGTGAAATCTAAAATTTTTCCCTACTGGTTCTGTGGATGTGGCTTAATTGGTGGGCATGGCTTGGTGGCCAGGTGACCGGGTGGGTGTGGCCAATAATAATAAATAATAAAAATATTAAACAAAGTACAATAAGACAAAACAATAAGAGGTACCAAAAATCAACTTTCACACTTTACACACACATAACATAACACAACACAACACAACTGTCTCACACACAATGTAAAAGCAGCTGTACTTAACCCGAAAATGGCCCCTGCAACAAGCAGGAACCTCACAGAGGCACAAAAAGCTCAAAAACCAACTTTACACACTTTACACACACACAACACAACACAACACAACACAACACAACTTACTCACACACAATGTAAAAGCAGCTGCACTTGACCCAAAATGGCCCCTGCAACAAGCAGAAACCTCACAGAGGCATAAAAAGCTCAAAAAACAACTTTCACACTTTTTCCACACAAAATGCCACATACAACTTTGTGAGATTTTGTGTGTTTGTGTAGTGAAACACTACAGAAACACACCAAATCTCAGAAAGCTGCACAAATATTTTATTTTATTATTTTAGTTTGTTTATATTTTTAGATAAAAACAGATAAAAGCAGCTAAATTTAAAACTTCTTTAACTTTAAATTGCTATGTCTAAAAAAACCCAACCCAATTATTTTTTTAAAGCTTCCCCCTTCCCCCCAAAAAACCCAGTTACATACAAGGCAGGCAGGCAGGCAGATTCAGTTGCTCACCGATGAGATTGATTTCAGGCAGGCAGATTCAGTTGCTAGCTGATGCAATTGATTGCAAATTCCTGAAGCAAGGCAGGAAAGCGTGCAAGCCAGGAAAGAAGCAACAATCAGGCAAGTGGGGATTTTTCTTACCAGTTCTTCGAACCACCCACCACCATCGCTACTGGATTGGCCAATCCGGTCTGATCCGGGAGCATTTCATCCCTGGGAATACTGTATGTTGTGTCTCCGGCCCCTGAACAGGCCCTCCCCTTGGAGGAGGAATCCAAGGATGAAGAAGAGGAACTAGCAAGGCCTCCTAATGATAAAGACTGTTTTGAGAAGATTAACCTTTGTAGATTTACGTTTGTGGATTTATTTGCTTTACTGAAAGGGGAGAACAGAACACTGTATATATATATACATGTACTAGGAAAAATTAGGCAATCAATCATCAACTACAGAATGGGAGCATACATGGAGAGAGGGACGCCCGCACAGGATCTGTCTTATATATACAGTTAAAGTCATATCAGCCCAAAAACCTTGCTGACTCATTTCCTGCGTTATATCATTGTAACATCTGGTCAGGTCTTAAAGTATTTCCCTGACATATTCACCATCATGCATAAATTCACTGAGACAGTAGCTGATTCCTCCAATTAATGTTCCTTGACATGTTGTCAAAAATTATTTAAATTAAGGAATACATGCAATTCTGTATCATTTATCTTCTGCTCTGCTTTTTAAAGTGTTAGGCTACTGTTTATGATATCTGATTAGATTAAGACTAAAGGACTGTTAAAGATGATTCTGAATCCTGTTCCCAGTTTGAACCTACTTTTTCATTTATTTCTCATATATGAAGTAAATGCTATTACTCTCAGGGTGATGAGCAATTGAGATGATAATATCCTGCCCTCTCCACTTTGACTTTTGGTACCATTCTTGATTAGGCATCCTGAAATGACATAATGAGGATTTGCAGCAGTCAATTAAAAAGTGTTTCCGTAACGTTTCCTATGAATCTGTTATAAGCTCTTAAAGTATAGTATGATTGATGGTGATGACATCTCTAGGAGCAAGCTGCTCTTGCTGAATAGATGGAGGCCTAGATGTATTGACAGAGTTTAGTGATGAAAAGAAGTAGTTCATATTGAAATGTAAGTGGCATGAAAAGGATAACTCTCGGGAAGTTAAGGATTTATTATTATTTTAGGTCACCAAAGGCAATTAGCATGCCTAGTTTTAATTCAAAAATAGAAATATAGACATATTTCTTGTTTTATTTGCTTTGCTTTATTGAGCTTTGCTTTATTGTGCATTTTTTAATGGATGGGACAAGCACCATTTTTCCATTTGCTCATTTTGTGTCTCTCTGTCATATTTGGGTATCAGTTTTGAAGAATTTGAAAGCATCAGGGACCTATGGAAAGCTATAAAGAACCAACACTGGATGGAACCAACCAGACAGTCTGGTGAAAGCTGGGAAGTATGGAAATCATTGAATAAACTGCACATTGGTGCAACAAGATCCAGAGACACTCTGAACAAATGGGGCTATCTGGTGGCTTCTGTCCTTTGCCATTGCGGTGACATACAGACAACAACATATATCTATACCTTCCCTTTGTGTCCTGATCAGTGTACATAGAAGACCTCACGGCAGCATAACAATGCAACTAATGTTGCTAGTTTTGGGGCAATATTTTTTTAATATCTTTGTTTACATATTTTAATCTTGTATTTTATATTTTATATTATATAGCATACCTTCATCTAATTGTGATGTTTCTGACATGAATAAACACATTTGGGTAAATCAATTATTTGTAATTTAAAACTTATTCATTATTATTAATCAGATGATTAGCATTTTAGCAGCAAAGCATTTTTTTTTGAAATTGAGAGCTAGTTTGTTATAGTGGGGAAAATACAAAACTGGAAACTGGGGGATTCTAAGTTTTAGTCCTGCCTTGGGCACAAAGCCAGCTGGGTAAATTTGGGCTAGTCACTTTCTCTCAGTCTTAGGAAGGTGGCAATGGTAAACCATTGCCAAAAAAAACCTTGCCAAGAAAACTGCAGGAATGTGTCCAAACTCTTCAAATTGAACATGATTGAATTGGAATAACTTTTTAAAAAATAAGATCTGTACATTGCTCTTTTTATGCACAATGCTATTTCATACATAATAAACTACAACGATTAAGTATAGTGTAGACATATCTTTTATATGCACCAACAAATATTTGGTTTGGCTCGCTTTATTGTAATATTTGCTTTACTGTGATGATCTGGAATTTCCAAGATACATATTAAACTGGCATGCTCAGTCTCTTCATTAAGAAGTAAATCTGTTAATCTTTTAATAGAGTCAAACTTTTAGGGTAGCACTTGTTACCATAAGTGATGTTATCTTCCATTTTGGCAGAAGATTGAAGATAGAAATTAAATCAGCCTGGAATTAAATGAATCGTACTTCAACAGAGTGGCAAAAGAATGGGACAGCAGAAAAACAAACAAACCCAGAGAGAGAGTTGATGGGATTCTCTGAGTTTGATCGCAACTTCTGCAAGTAGTGAAAATAGGAAGTGCTTATGGCTGGAAGAAGTACAATGGGACAAAAGATTTTGGTGGCAGGAATTTTAGGAAGCAGCTTGCTTTGCATAAGGCCCTTTGCTAGCATAAAGTTCCAACCACCCTAACTCATTTCCTTGCAGTATCATAGCTTCTTGTCTTCACTTGCTACAGTACTTTTAATAAGTTCTAAGCCAAAGTGTTGAAATTAAATGGTCAGACCTTGGAAAATATCAATGTTTGAAAGTTCAAGCTATATCCAATTTGACCATGTCAAGGTTAGAAAAACCATAGATTATGCTGTAAAGAAGCAATTGGGTATCAAGGTCATTGTTTGGAATTGAACAGGGATGTTGTAATTCAGGGTCTTAATCCAGGATGCTCTGGTAGAAATGAGGCTATACTAATGCGTTTGCTATATGATATAAAGTGCCCAAACTGGTAGTGAAATAGTTGTTTCAGGTGACTTTGTCCTTTCCTCTGTGTCTTTTAAAAAGCTTTGTCTTGATCTCTAATTTACAGTTTGCCCTTTGATGCTGTTCATTTTTAGAATAAACAAGTCATTTGATCCTTCTGAGAGCCCTCCAAGAACTGAACAGCTTGCAAAATCCCCATAAGACTGCAGACTAAGCAATTAAAATAAGAAGACTTTATTGTTATTACTAAAATTTTTGAATGCTGTTTCATGCCCTGAGTCTTGTGTAACTGGGTATAGCATCTGTCACTTCAGCTAAAAAGATGAAATTCTTAAGATTAATTGAGCAAAATGTTTGATCCCATTAATATGTTCTCTTTTAATATAATAGAAATATCACTAACATTTCATTAGTCCAGAAAGAGAAAGCGGGGGAGGAGTGTGGGAGTTGAAAAACCATTTTCAAGAAGTCTTGGTGGAATGAAACCTCCTCTAGTGATCATTGTTACATACCACAGGAAAATTTTATAGGTGATAAAGTGACCTATCTTTCAGGATATAAAAGTGTCATCTTCTTCTCAATCCACTTAATAGAAGTCAAAGCTATCCTTTCTTGGTTCTAAGTCTCTGAAGCCAATCTTAGATATGAATCAGGGAGCTAATGAATTTTTGAACCATTTTGAAGAATGCTGTAGCGTGGGCATCCTTGTTCCATGAGCTGAACTATCCCAGTTTGCTTCTGAGTCTGATTCAAGGTGCTGTTTCTAACCTATAAAGACCTATAGGGCATGGTATGTGTTTATCATAAGGACCATTCCCCTTCTGTTGCATTGCCTGGCTGATATTAGCCAACTGGATTGGTGCATTTTGGGTTATCTTTTGGGACTCATGAAACATACTTTTTTCTTTTGCAGTACATGCTCTCTGAAATGAGGTTCCCCCTAAGATCAGCATGGCTTTCTGCAAAGGCATTCTGAAGGGCCTTAAAGATCCAGCTGTTCTTCTAAACCCTGGCTAAAGTAACTTGTAGGGTGTTTTATACGTTTTCTGTGATGTTGGTTGGATCACCATATTGTTTATTTTTCTTGTTTTTCCCCCACTTATATTGTATTTTATCTTATGTATTATGTTATGAACTGCCCAGAGCTTTTCTCAAGTTAGGTGGCACCCAAATCAAATAAATTTTATTTTATTTTATTTTTTTAATTTCACTTCATTTACTGGTGATACTTAAGAGGCTATTTGTACATCACAGCGGCACAGTTGAACTCCTTTTTCTTTGATTCAGCTAATAAAATAATAGCTCTGTTTAAAAACCCAAAGATTAATCACATGGCTCTTTTTCCTGGAATAGGTATTCTCTGATAGTGGGTTTGTAGCTTGTATGTGGTAGTTATCCAAGTGATTAGAACTCTTAACTATATGGCTCTCCCTCCCATAATTGTGATTGGAAATGGAATTAGACTTGAATTTTCCTGGCTACATACATTATGTATTTTAATAGACAGTGCTAGCTGTCAGGGGCATCTGTAATATTATAAAAGTCTTCTTGATGTGCTTGCCAAATGAGCTGTATTTTAATATCTGAATATCAGACTATATCAACTGGCCAAAATGATTGCTCAGTTATATTTGCCAGATGATCCAGATGCCATAGGACTGTAACCTTAGTGGAAGCCATAATAGACTTACTAGTTTTACTCGTGTAAAGAAAACCACCACCTCCTTCTCCTCCCCCTCCTACTTTTGTGGTAATTTCACTGCTTGACTGTTGTCTCCATATCAGATAATTTCCATCATATTAATAATTTCATGTGCCTTTAGACCGGGGTGGGTTCTACTTACTTCTACTACCGGTTCTAAAGGTGCACACGCTTTGCATGTGGTCGGAGTGTGCAGAGCATGCGTCTGGTGCTCCCACGCGCTTTGTACGTGCGCATGCCGATTGGGCATTCCCACGCATGCACAGAAGCTTTTTTTGATGAAAAAACCTCAAAAAAAGCTTCCTGTGCATGCACGCAAGCGCGCTCCACGTGCTCTGCGCAGGGACAGGTAAGTACGGGTGCGCGGGGTGGGTGGGTCCCGGATGCGTAGAACCGGTTTGGTGACATCACAGCATCACTGCTACCTATTCACGTGCACCGGACCGAACTGGGAGCAGCCCACCACTGCTTTAGACTATTATATATAATGGATTCAATTTCCAGTTAATCTTAATTTTTAATTATCAAGAATAAAGCAATGTACATTACAAACCCAAGTTAAGAACAGTTTAGTCCAATAAAGGCATTTATAGAATAAATTTTTCCAGCACATTAGTAGACAACAGACAATTATAATAAATGTATACTCCCAGGATCAGGCAAATATTGACAAAGAAAATTGAAACTGCTAAAGATGATGGATACTCAGATACAATGGAATAAACTCCATAAACTTTGAATTGGAAGTGAGCAAACTCTCATTCATGATGTGGTTTGGGGAACTGCAGATTCAAAAATGGACATAGAGCACATAGCCAGGGTTTGGTAGACATGATTTCATAAGATCCATATTTGCTGTGTTCATTCAATATAAGGCATGATTTGAAAAACATCAGACGAGTTTTCATACAACATTCTAAGTAAAGGCAAAATAAACCATGTAAAGGCTAAATGTAACCAGTGAAAATCAAAAGCAGTTCAAAAACAAATTTAATGACAAATTCACATGCACACAGAAACTGATAACCCATGTGCCCATAATATATGACTGCCTATTTTATGAGAAACCATTGATAGTATTCTTCCTAAACTTGGTGCAAAGTGTATTGGACAATGACCATGCCAGGTAGAAATTCTGAAGCTGCTATCCCAGCACATCAAACTCTATCAAACTGGAAAAGTTGTCCTAATACCCATGATCAAGGTATCTCTCTTATCAGGTAATACTCATGGCAGGGAATATATGCTTTTTCTTATTATGATTGGAACATCTAGACCAGCTTTCATCAAATTTTTGACCTTCTGCTGTTTGGCCAACAATCTTAGTAGCTGTGAAATCAAATGCTCTGTTGCAATATGAGGCTACCAATGTGTTCAGGTCTCCTTATCTAAATGCTCACTCGTGCTTACAATCTGGTGGTTAGCTTCCTGTTGTCCCAGTGACTTCTGGTTGGACCAGACTCATTGGATCCTGCAACATTATCCTGGGACACATATATTTCCCTTCATTTGTCATAGCTAGTATTGTGTGGCATGTAAACTTAAAAAAAATGGTTAATCTAAACTTCAGGTTTTTCACCAAAATACTGATTCAAAAATTTGCCACCCATGGATAAACTAATACCTGAAATTTCAGACTGTTTTAATTTTCATAATTGCCTTATTTGTGGGTAATCAATGGATTAAGCTTTTCATGGTATTTTGATTAAAAATTTGAGACTCAATTTATCTATGAATGGACTTAGCCATAAGTATATACTGGATATATGGGTATTATAAAAAATTATTATCACATATACCTTGCAGATAAGCCCATCCACAGATAAGTCAAATGCCAATTTTTGCATTTTCCTTTATGTTTTTATTTAGGTTGCTAGAGATTTCCTCTTCTTGTGCCCCCTTGTCAGCAGAAAACACTGAAAACAAAACTAATACTTGGATAAAGTGATAGAAGCCTGTTTTTTGTACATTGGAGATGGACGCATGATGAGATGCATTGATGCATTGATATTCGCACTCACCTTTCCAAAAGCAAGGCTTAATTTATGCACCAATTTTTTTTTAAAGAATGGCTTTTCTTTCCCTTTTTACAATAAATATGGTTTTCATGTTCACTATGAAAATGTCTCTTATCTTGTTTGCTGTTTTAGATGTACTTTGTTCACATTCTGTACGCTGTCAGGACTTTTCTGCCACTGGAGAAGAAAGGCTTAATGTAATTCAAAGAACCATTTTTTTCTTCTTAGTGCATTCATCTTATTTATTATCAAAGGCATAAAATGAAAAGAGAAACATTTTTCAAGGGGCATGCTGGCAGCTGCACAGTCAAATATGTTTTGCTGCAGGAATCCTATCAATGGGACCTCAGTGGCAGACTCTTAAGTAGGAATTGAATACATATTGCAACAATTTTAAAAGAAGCTTTTGATGGTGAATATGTTTAGTACTGTTATTTTGTTCATCTTGTCATCTGCTTTGATATAGAAATATTTGCATGAAAGAGGATGGCCCTACCAGGGTTAAGGGAAAAAGATTTAACCTCTGCCCCCATGTGTATTAGTCCTAATATGCAAAATGGTGTGCCCAGTTGGGGATCTTCCAAAATCATCTTTACTTTCAAAAAAGAAACCTGCAAGAAAGGCATTTGGAAGAACATCAGGGCTATAAATAACATGTGCTCAGGGAAAGAGGCATTGGGCACTGGGCAAGTGCACTAGGAGGTGAGGGCACCAGTACTACTCACTCAATTTCTGATCAGCTGTTAAAGGGCTCTAGCAAACCTGTGCCCATATTTAACAACAGCCTACCATCATGGTATAATGGCTAGAGAGGATTGGATAAGAACAATTGTAGTTTAAGCCTCAGCTTTTTCTTCCTTAGAAGAGGACAATGAGCATAGGGAAAAGATATTTTATGTGACCATTTTAAACTTATTATCTACTAGCCCATGCTTCGCTACAAAACTATGTGATCGGGCATGATAAATTGACACTTAAAGCCTGAAACTTAGTGTAGAAAGTGTAACTCCGTAGCATCAGAACATTTTAATAAGACAACTAGTAGATAATAGAGTTCTTTTCAGGTGGGGAGGGGGAGTAGAATGTCTAGCTCCTTAGCATCAGAGCATGTAAATATAATACTGTATATGAAATACTAATGATCTGAGGGTTATTCTGAAAAATCCATTCTTAGCGAGCACCTAGAAGCCAAGATGAACATACTTGCAAAATTTCAAGTTTATAGGCTGTACCATTCTGGAGATTTCGTGATGATTGTGTGTTATTTGGTTTTTATATATATATAGATTACTATCCTGAATTGCTGGGAATTGGATGGCATATAAATTCAATAAATTATTATTACATAGAGGTAATTACAAATACATTGAATGAGGGAAAGAAAATACATATTACCAACAATTTAAAGATATTCTTTGTAAGAAATATAAACAGTTAAGTTAACATTTATTTCCTTCTCAAAAATGTGTTTGCAAACTCAGCCATAATGCCATAATGCCTGTGAGAACCAACTAATAAATAGGAATTTTCTTTCTGTGAATTATAGTTTGGGACTCAAGGTGAACAGGTTAGTCATTTGGTTTTTGAGTTCATAACCCATTCACCATGCCTTATTATCTTGTTTGCAAACTAATTTGTCTCTGCATTGATCAACTTGGCTCTTATATATGTGAATTGAAATTTAAAAAATACCTCTGGGTTCAAAATAATGCTCTTCTTTCAAAAAGTTATATGTGAGTTTTCAAACAGCTACATGGGACCAAACAATCAGTTAGATTTTCCTGAAATTAGAGATTTTATTATCCTCATTTGCTTGCAGAAGAATGGCAGATTAGTACAGGCTAAAGGTCTACAGCTATATGAATTTTGGAAGCCATCTATCTTGATTATGTATGCATTCTTCTGTTATTGAAAGAAGGAGCTTTTGCATCACAGAAAAAAAAACAATTACTACCAACCTGCCTTCCATTGAGGACCTATATACCAGGGGTGAAATGCTACTGGATCGGGCCGGATCGCATGATCCGGTAGCAGAGACTGGGCCTGGTTCGGCAATCCAGTAGAGATCGCTGGCTGGCCACGCCCATGACCGGTCCATGGCCCGCAGCCCTGCCATGCTTCCCTGCCTTCCTTTCACCTCAGCTTGCAAAGGCAGACAAGCGGTAGGCCACGTGGAAGGCAGGAAAGCATGGCAGGGCTGCAGGGAAAGGAGCTAACAGCCTACTCCTTCCCTGCAGCCCTGCCATTCCTTCTCCTTAGGAAAGTGGGGGTGGCAGTGGGGGTGGAAGTGGAAGCCAATGGTCATGTGCACATGTGGCAGCAAGAAGAGCATCTTGCGTGTGCACGACATCCCCCCCCCAGTTGTATCACCGTCGCTTACTACTCCTAAAACGGCTTGACTCAAACTCCTCCAAGAAGCCGCCAAGGCAGGAGCGGGGTTGAATTCCCTGACTCCCTTGGAGGAAAGCCCCAAGGGTGGGAGTTGGAGAAAGCGACGCCCTCCTCCAGCAAGACGCCGCAGAGGAAGGAAGGAAGGAATCAACCGGCCGAGGTACCATACAGCAGGTTGCACTGCTGGCGCCGGATTTCCCTGGGTAAATTTGGGGGGTCCATAAGGAAAGGCAGACACAACCTCCCTTTGTGTAAACACTCCACCCCCACTCCTCCTCCCACCTTAGCTTTCCCCAGGGAAGC
Organism: Grayia smithii; assembly: GCA_032468115.1. Classification (NCBI taxonomy): domain Eukaryota; kingdom Metazoa; phylum Chordata; class Lepidosauria; order Squamata; family Grayiidae; genus Grayia; species Grayia smithii. The sequence continues at coordinate 303,692 of JANHFM010003852.1, forward strand.
CAGAGAGGGTCTTTTTGGAGCCGAGAGCCGCTTGCGGCCTCGACGACCCCTGCGCTAGCGGAGCGGAGAAAGAGGATCCAGACCCTCAAGAGAGGTTGCAAGCTTGGCCGCTGGCTTGTCTCAGGCCACGCAGACCCGTTCGTGCATTTTGGCGGCAGTAGCGTTTGCAGAGCTTGGCCTGGAAAACCAAGCGGCATCTTGCTGAATGAGGGCATCGCTTTTTCCGACTCCCAGCCTCAGGGCTTTCCTCCAAGGGAGTTGGAGTTCAACCCCGCTCCTGCCTTGGCGGCTTCTTGGAAGAGTTGGAGAAAGTGACTCCTCCTCCAGCAAGACGCTGCTTGGTTTTCCAGGCCACCTTGCTGCTGCCCAGAAGCTCTGCAAATGCCGCCACCGCCGCCCAAAAGCACGAACGTCTCTGCGTGGCCTGAGACAAGCCAGCGGCCAAGCTTGCAACCATACGGTACCTCGGCCGGTTGATTCCTTCCTTCTTTCCTTCCTCTGCGTTTGCAGAGCTTGTAGGCGGTGGCAAGGTGGCCTGGAAAACCAAGAGGCGTCTTGCTGGAGGAGTCGCTTTCTCCGACTCTTCCAAGAAGCTGCTAAGGCAGGAGCGGGGTTGAATTCCGACTCCCTTGGGGGAAAGCCCGAGGCTGGGAATCAGAGAAAGCGATGCCCTCCTTCAGCAAGACGCTGCTCGGTTTTCCAGGCCACCTTGCCACCACCCACAAGCTTTGCAACCTCCTCCGCCGTGGCAAAATGCACGAATGGGTCTGCGTAGCCTGAGACAAGCCGGCAGCCAAGCTTGCAATGATACGGTACCTCGGCAAGGTGGCCTGAAAAACCAAGCGGCGTCTTGCTGGAGGAGGGTGTCGCTTTCTCTGACCCCCACCCTCAGGGCTTTCCCCTGGGGGCTTTCCCCCGAGGGAGTCGGAATTCAACCATGTGACTGAGTGGGCGTGGCTGCGAGTGATGTCACAGCCATGCCCACCTGGTCATCTGACCACCAAGCCACGCCCACCCATTACGCCACACCCACAGAACCGGTAGTGAACATTTTTAGATTGCACCCCTAATGTATATGTATTGTATATGGTGGTGACCCTTTGACAGCTGTATGCAACAAAATTTCATTTTAATGTATGCTGATTAGTGTACATTTAAAGTGACAATAAAGTTATTCTAAGTCTATCTTGTCATGAGGGGGGAAATCTAGTTTATTTATAATTTATTTTATTTTATTTATTTTATAATTGCATTTATATGCCGCCCCATCTCCCGAAGGACTCGGGGCGGCTTACAGATTAAAACACAATAAATAGGTTAAAAGGCAAAGTTAAGAATAAATGCAATTTGAAAACCCCAATTAAAACAATAAAAGGTTAAGACATTATACCACCTTTTTGCCTACTTTGAATCATTATTTATTCTCCCTAGCTACATTGTTTGCCACAGTCTTTTTATCTCTGTACACATTATAGAATAACTTTCTTTTATGCTATTTTTTTCCCCCTCTTTCTGCAGATTTTTCATCTGCAGCCTTTTTCATGACATAATTCCAGCTATCCTCTATCATACTTCCTCTTGGTGTTATTCCAAAAACCTCTGTCATTCTGTGACTCTCACATTTTGAGCCTGCAGAATTTTTCAGGAATTATTGCAAGAAGTTCTGCGATCACCTCCATTTATTCTTTCAGTACCCTAGAAAGTCCTTTATCTGCCCTAGAGATCTGAATTCATTTGAACGAGTTTGTTTCTCTTTTATATTCTTCTTGTCTGATTTAAGAAGGTCTGGTTTACTGTTCCCTTTTTTCCCCAGTGGCATAATGGTGATCATCCATTTCCCTTTTTCTCACAACAGATCTATCACTCTTTGGGTTTGTTTTTGGCTTCTAATGTACACAAATAACTTTTTAATGTGTTTTTTTTAAATATTTCTTGCTGGCTGGTCTTCACTCCTGCTGACCTTCAGGCTTTCTGCCACGGTTTCTTAGACTACTTATGTTCTTTGGGGATTTGCCATTCTTCCATTTTTCTGTACATATCCCTTTTCTTTCTGGGTGTTTTCTGAGCTGGGCTGCTTAGTTATAGACATTTCACTACCGAACGAGGTAACATCATCAGTATGAGCAAATGCGAGGTTTCTGTATTTTCACCATGTTATAATTCTTTGTATATTATCTATGCTGGATCCATGCTATTTTTTTTCCTTCTTATGTAGATTATTGTCTACATAATTATTGTGATTCCTTCAGGATTTCAAACCATTGGGTCCAAATTGTTTCCCTTTGGAAATCAATTCTAATTCCTGAATTTGTATAGAAATATATATGTTTCTTCATATACCATTCAATGCTTCCACCCTTTCTGTTGAGTTTGTTCCTTTGAAATACCTGTAGTGTTTCAGTGCTATGTCCTAATTAGAACTACTATCTATTGTTTTAATACTGGAGTATCATATTTGTCTTACTTAGGATGCCTCCCTGTTTATTTTCAATACTCTGTTGGAATAGAAACCTCTGACATTTGGCATGATACCCTCTAGCTTTCTGGTGCTATTTCTTGGGACATTCTGTATCTCTACTTTCTTGGCTCAGTTCTTGGCTGCCTTTTTGAGTCTGGGCATTTGCCATCCCCTTCATTTTATTACAGTTTAACACACTGCTGATAAGACAGAAAAGGCAATACTTTCTCCCATATTTTGTAAGACATAATCTTATAATATCTATTCCTACAATATAAGATCTATTCTTACAAGAGTCTCTTCCCAGGAATTGACCATTGTCAAAGCCTTCTTAATAATACCATGGATGTAGATTGTGCTTGATTTCCAAGACCCTACTTTTTCTTCTTGAACAAGGATGCTCAACCAGAAATATTGATGAAAAAGCTACTTGTGCTCCCAGTTTCCTTACCTTCTTGCCCAAGGAACTTGCATTCATCAACTGCACTCTACTTCATTCATATCCTTTTCCTTTCTATTAGTGTCACATACACATATCTATTTTTCTTTCTTCCCTTTGTAAATTCATGCTTTTCACTGTTTACTCCTTCTAACTTCTAAACTGCATTTGTCAATATACCATGATGTCACTAGATGGAACTATCAATATTGATTGATACCATCCACCATGGCTGTACACAATTAAGGTTTTTCTATTACACGTTTTCATAATATAAAATAGGGTTACTGGCCTCATTTGTACCCATGAATCATGTAGCATTGCCTGTAATGTTAAGGAAAATGGCATTCAGTTTCAAAACATTTTTGCAAGGAATGTACAAATGCAACCAAGGTCCAGTTTATCCCAAGCCTGCATGCATTATTTTAGGTAAACTAAGATCTCTAAATGTGGAGAATCTCTTAAAAGCCAAAATACTTTGCCCAGATACCACACTCTTTGAATGCTGTGATGGATGCTGCCAAGAGAGTAATGAAAAGAGGAATGGAGCAAATCATATAAAACAAAGTTGGGCAAAGATAATTAGAAAGGGAAGCATTCATCGATATACTTATGTGTAACTAATCTTTATAGCCAAGTTTCCACATGCATTTTCATATTTTAGTGGGCATCTCTACTGCTAGGATTACATGTTTTAATTTTCTTTTTAATGTCAGGTTCGTGAACTGGAGTCTGAGTTTGAGAATGAGCAGAAGCGCAGTGCAGAGGCTATCAAAGGTGTAAGGAAATATGAGAGAAGAGTAAAGGAACTAACTTATCAGGTGAGAATGGAAACTGTCATTTATTTCAAACACTTTTAGGAAAAACAAATAAAGGTGTAAATAATTTGCATACTTACTCTCTCCATTCTTTATATCCTTTTTTTTTTTTTAATAGTCTGAAGAAGACCGGAAGAATGTTTTGAGGCTCCAGGATCTGGTAGATAAATTACAGCTTAAAGTGAAAGCATACAAGAGACAAGCTGAAGAGGCGGTAAGTACACAGGACGACCTAGTCCCAAAAACTCTCTCTGCACAATTAAACTGCGCTATGCATGGCACATAAAACAATGAAGGTTAGTTTTGAAAAGGTCACATTTTGTATTGCTTGTGAATATAAAATTGTATTTATATGAGAGCTTGTAAAGTGTCAGCCTATTCTTATGCACTTTGGATGAATGAAGACCTTCATGGAATTAATGTTAATCTTTTTAACCTCATGAGATTCTTCATATGCTTCTAGTTTGAGATTTCAGATTAATTTTAGACTCTTAAAAAGGTTCTTCAGAAGAATTCAGAAGAATTATTACGTATTCTTTTTTCTTTTTTTTTACTATTACTGGGAATTAAATTTGAATAATTGTATGCTTTTCAAGGAGGAACAATCCAATGTGAACCTTTCCAAGTTCCGCAAGATTCAGCATGAGCTGGAAGAAGCTGAGGAACGGGCTGACATTGCTGAGTCCCAGGTGAACAAACTCAGGGTGAAGAGCCGAGAAGTGCATAAGAAGGTGGTTATAAGCGAAGAATAAACTCACCTGGAAATGGCAAAAGTGACCGAAGAGAAGCGCAAAATGTGATGCTCTTTGTCACTCCCTGTAATTATTGTCTATCTTTCCTTAATATCTAGAAAATAAAGATGGTAGAGAACTTTGCATACTAAAAACAGTTGTGACTTTTCCTTCATTCTACTTAATGCTAGAGACTGCAGATGATTTATGCACTTCTATTTTTTCTATCTGGTAGGAAGAGTATATTTAAATGAGTTTTATTAATTTCTAATTATTATTTCTATACAGTAATATATTATCTATATAATTCCCATAATGTAATTTCTATAAGGATTATAATAATTTCCATAAAATTGGATTTCCCTTGGTAATAGAATTACCTTGGCAGTAGAATTAAATGGGTTGCAGAATATAGAGAGTTTAGCTGATCTCAGAAAAGCTATGTAGGATTGGAGCTTATCTGGAGCACAGAGTACCCAAAAGGTAGACCAGGAGGTAAAAAAAAGAAAACTATAGAAGTAGCAGTGGCAAATCACTGCTACCTTGTTATCAGAAAAACTACATGGAAGCATTGATATAGTTATCAAAAACTGAACTTGACTTAGGGTTGCCTTGACATATTAACTTTCAATTTTGCAATATGAGATTCCCAGATTTTAATGGAAAGGCAGTTTATATTGTTTTTTTAATGAAATGGGTAAAATATTGCTAATTTAAATAGGCACAAGCAGAACATATTTTTTATTTTTATACTAAATCCAATGAAAACACATTAAGAAGTAAGGATGCTTCCACATAAGACTTTCATTTACTCAGCTATATTTCTTAGAATTGTATGAAGTATCCAGGTAATCCAAGTTTCCATTTTTCCTTTTGTTCTTGCACTATAGAAAATGTAATATATTCCTTCTTCATAGTTATACAGTGTACAGCCATCATATATCCCTAACCAAATAATTTTCAGTACTATCCTGGTACATAGTCATATATCTGTTTTAAAGGAATCAGCTAAATGATAAAAGTACTATTAAATATACATACAATGGAAATAATACAGAGTCTGATTAGGAATTAAAATGAAAATAACATGGGGGAATAAGAATAAATTTCATATTCATTATGGGGAGCATTATAAATAAATAAACTAAGCTTTGTTATACAAATAGTATTGGTCTTTTTCCAAACTGATGATTAGATCTTGGAGAACTGAAATTTGAATAGTGATTTAATAGACATCCAAACAGAAGGTAGAGTATGGTGCCTGTTGTTTACAAAATTATATATCGTTCTAATAAGAAAATACATTTTAGCAGTTGGGAAAACAATTTGTATTTTGAACTTAAAATATTCAACTCACACAAAAGGGGGCAGAAATATACATAATTCATATGAACTCACATGTGGAATTAGTTTGGGGAAGTGCTATTTTTGGTGTCAGACTTACACCATCTCTAATTCTGTAAGGCAGAGGTCTCCAAACTTGGTAACTTTAAGACTTGTGGACTTCAACTACCAGAATTCTTCAGCCAGCCATGCTGGCTGTGGAATTCTGGGAGTTGAAGTCCACAAGTCTCAAAGTTGCTAAGTTTGGAGATCCCTGCAGTAAGTGATATTACTTTATCCTGAATTGTTTTTTGGCATTAATATCTAGTACTTAATCTTTAAAAAAGCCCCTAAATTTGAATAAAAATTAGCTAAGCACAAATGAAACTGACATTAACTGCATGTAGGCTTGAAAAACGGTCACTTAGTTGCACGTTTATGTTTATGTTCCTTTCATCTCTCTCTCCCTCCCTCCCTCCCTCTCTCACATCT